>CAUYLG010029258.1:0-45721 GCA_963573385.1 Cacajao melanocephalus
GCCATAAAAAATGGTGAGTTCATGTCCTTTGTAGGGACATGGTTGAATCTGGAAACCATCATTCTCAGCAAACTGACACAAGAACAGAAAATCAAACACTGCATGTTCTCACTCATAGGCAGGTGTTGAACAATGAGAACAAATGGACACAGGGAGGGGAGCATCACACACTGAGGTCTGTTGGGGAGGACTGGGGTGGGGACAGAGAGGGTAGGGAGTTGTGGAGGGATAACATGGGGAGAAATATCAGATAAAGGTGATGGGGAAGGAGGCAGCAAACCACATTGCCACGTATGTACCTATGCAACAGTCCTGCATGTTCTGCAGACATACCCCAGAACCTAAAGTGCAATAAAGAAAAACATCACTCAGTAGGAAACCATATGACCTTCATCAAAATGGAAAACTCTTATGCTTCAAGGAACACCATCTAGAAAGTGAAACTTACAGAATCGGAAAAAGCATTTGTAAATCATTCATCTGATAAAGGACATACCTAGAATGTGTAATAAACGCTTATAACTCAACAATAACAAGACATGTAACTTGATTAAAAGTAGACAAAGGACTCAGGCACAGTGGCTCATGCCTATAATCCCAGCACTTTGGGAGGCTGAGTCAGATGGATCATTTCAGGCAGGAGTTTGAGACCATCCTGGCCAACATGGCCAAACTGCATCTCTACTAAAAATACAAAAATTATCTGGGCATGGTGGCACATGCCTGTAATCCCAGCTACTCAGGAGGCTGAGGCATGAGAATCACTTGAACCCAGGAGGCAGAGGTTGCAGTGAGCTGAGATCGCACTACTTCATTGCAGCCTGGGTGACAGAGTGAGATTCTGTCTCAAAAAATAGTAATAAAAGTAAAAATATAGTAAAATTGAACAAAGGATATAAATAGGTAGATGTTTAAATAAAGTTCTGAAAATAGCCAACAAGCACACAAAAAGGTGCACGGTATCATCATTAGACATCAGGAAATGCAAATCAGAACTGCAATGAGATACCACTTCACACCCACCAGAATAGCTGGAATCAGAAAGACAGATAATAACAAGCATTGGTGGGGATGTGGAGAAACTGGAACCTGTATAATACTGCTGGTAGGCATGTGAGATGTTGTGGTCATTTTGGAAACACCCTGGCAGTTCTTCAAATGGTTAAGCATACAATTGCTATATGGCCCAGAGAGTTCATTAGAAGGTATATACCCGAGAGAAATAAAAATACATGTCTATTCAAATGTTTGTTAGCCAATGTTTACAGTAGCATTATTTGTAATAGCCAGAAAAGGTGGAGATAACCCAAATGTCCATCAAGTGACTAAATGGATAAATTAAATGTGGTATTTCATATAATGGAATATCATATTATTGTAAAAAGGAATGGAGTACTATACACACTACAACATAAATGAACTCTGAAAGCCTTATGCTAAGTAAAAGAAGCCAGGTACAAAAGACAACAGTTTATAAGATTCCATTTATGTCCAGAAGGAAAATATATATAGCAAAAATGTAAGCTAGTTTAGGTCTGGTAGGGATGAAATAATGAAAGTTCATAGTTAAAGGGTGTGGGGTTTCTTTCTGAGGTGATGAAAATGTTTTTAAATTAACTGGTGATGATTGCATATATCTGTGAATATATTTTTAAAACATTGAAATGTAGCCCTTACATGGGTAAATTATATGATATGGGAATTGTATCTCAAGAAAGGTGTTTTAAAAAATATGAACATCTGATTTGTGGCTGGATTTGATGGAACCACCTCCCTCCGCCACCCCTGGCAAAGGCTAAATAATTTGCAAGATTCAAGATTCAGTATAGCAAGTCAAAATAGCTCTAACTTAGATTATGCAGACCTTTCCAATCCAAGATGCCATGAGAATGCATAGTGGCAGCAAAAGTCTCTGTGGCTCTTGAACTAAATCAGTCTTTCCCTCCTTCCACCCACAAAGTTTAAATGAAAATTTTCTTTTCTGAGATCCTGCATAGCCAAAGCGAGACTAACCAAAAAGAACAAATTAGGAGGAATCACATCCCCCAACTTCAAACTATACTATAAGGCCATAGTCACGAAAACGGCATGGTACTGGCATAAAAGTTGGCACACAGACCAGTGGAACACAATTGGGAACCCAGAAATAAAGCCAAATGCTTATAGCCAACTGATCTCTCACAAAGCAACCATAAAGTGGGGAAAGGACACCCTATTCAACAAATGGTGCTGGGATAATTGGCTAGCCATATGTAGAAGGATAAAACTGGATCCTCATCTCTCACCTTATACAAAAATCAACTCAAGATGTATCAAAGACTTAAATCTATGACTGAACCCATAAAGATTCTAAATATAATATCAGAAAAACCCCTCTAGACATTGGTTTAGGCAAAGACTTCATGACCAAGAACTGAAAAGCAAATGTGACAAAAACAAAGATAAATAGATGGGACTTAACTAAAAAGCTTCTGCACAGCAAGAAAAAGAAAAAAAAAAAAAAAAAAACAGCAGAGTAAACAGACAATCTACAGAGTGTGAGAAAATCTTTGCAATGTAGACATCCAACAAAAGACAAATATCCATAATCTATAAGATACTCAAACAAATCAGCAAGAAAAAACCAAACAACCCCATAAAAAAGTGAGCTAAGAACATGAACAGACAATTATCAAAAGAAGAGATACAAATGGCCCACAAACATATTTAAAAATGCTCAATATCATTAATTATCAGGGAAATGCAAATCAAAACCACAATGCAATACAACTTTACTCCTGCAAGAGTGGCCATAATCAAAAAATAAAAAAAATAATAGATGTTGGAATGGATGTGGTGAAAAGGAAACCATTTTACACAGCTGGTGAGAATGTAAACTAGTACAACCACTATGAAAAACAGTGTGGAGATTCCTTACAGAAGTAAAAGTAGATCTACCATTTGATCCTGCAATCCCACTACTGGGTATCTACCCAGAGGAAAAGAAGTCATTATACCAAAAAGATACTTGTACATGCATGTTTATAGCAGCACAATTCACAATTGAAAAAATATGGAATCAGCCCAAATGCCCATCCATCAACAAGTGGATAAAGAAATATATATACAATGGAATACTACTCAGTTAAAAAAGAAATAAAATAATGGCATTTGCAGCAACGTGGGTGGAAGTGGCGACCATTATTCTAAGTGAAGTAACTCAAGAATAAATGAAAACCAAACATCATATGTTCTCATCCATAAGTGGGAGCTAAGCTATGAAGATGCAAAGGCATCATAATGATACAATGGACTTGGGGACTTCGGGGAAAGGTGGGAAGAGCATAAGAAATAAAAGACTACACATTGGGTGCAGTGTACACTGCTCAGGTGACTGGTGCAACAAAATTTCAGAAATCACCACTGAAGAACTTATTCATGTAACCAAGCACCATTTGTTCCCCCAACACCTATTTAAAAAAAACAAATAAAAAAGAAAATTGTTTTTCTCTGGTCATCTGCTTCTCCTTCTCACTGTCAGTTTCCCAACGAGGAGAATGGAAGATCCACGTTCTTCTTCCTGTACCCCCCAAAAGGAAACCTTTATGCATAGCAACTAACATACATAATTATCTGACTAATCTACGAGAATGTGAACTACTGAAGAAGAGAGGTTGCTTATTCCCTCTATTTTTTTTTATGCTTAGCCTAGTGTCAGGCACAGAACTGTGGCTCAATAGCTGGTAATTGATTGAAACAAAAAATAGAAGACTAGCACCCCCACAAAAAAGAAAATGTGTGTGGCATGGAATGATAAAAATGTGGTTGATAATTTCAAGTTTAATAGCCAAGCAAATCCTAGATTTCTGTCTCTAAAAATTTTCAGGAGGGATTTTTAACTCTCTTTCCACAACCAAAATACAGAGTAGAGATCTTGCCCAGTCAGTGCCAAGAGGGCGTGGCAAATGCCATTGAGAAATATAAGGAAAAATAGAGGAATAAGTAGAATATGTTAGTCTACCAGATATTTTAAGATCAGTAATTATAGAAAGTTCAATAGTGAAGAGCAAAAAGTAAAGAAATAGAAAGTACACTATTTTGATGCAAGGAAAGACTTAAACAACATTCATTTGCAGTGATATCAATCTAAAAGATGTTAGTTCTATGTTGGCATGTAAACTGCTGTGGGGAAATTAGACATCAAGTAGGTTCAGCCAAGAAAAAGAGAACTCACAATAGGTATTAGAAGAATTGAAAGAACCAAGGGGAGGAATTTGCCAAAGGCAATCTGTGATTTGCAATTGCTGGAAACCAGCACCATCCCATGTGGTTGAGGGGGACGCAGGGAGAAGTTGGTGTGAAACTGTCTCTCTCTCTCACACACGTGTGTTATTTTACTTATCTGTATTTTCAAAATTGTCTGTAGTTAACATGTGATAAGAAAATATGATAATTTTAACAGACTAAAATTAATTTAGCAACAGAAATAAAAGTGGTTTGTCTAGCTGAGGAACACTTTCTTAAAGCAGTAAGGTAGTCAGAAAACATATTTATACATATTTTTAAAGAATTCTTTAGCTTTCTGTTTATTGTGTTCTGAGATGAATATTAACCCTTAGAATAATTTCAATTATTGAATGAAGATTTTTCAACACTGACATTTCTGCATGTTTGTCCCAAACCATGAGGTTTGTTACATAGGTATAACATGGATGAAACCATCATCCTCAGCAGACTAACACCAGAACAGAAAACCAAACATCACATGTTCTCACTCATAAGTGACAGTTGAACATTGAGAACACATGGACACAGAGATGGTAACAATATACACCAGGGCTTGTTGGGGAGTAGACGGTAAGAAGAGGGAACTTAGAGGACAGGTCACTAGGTACAGCAAACCACCGTGGCATAGACAACTTAATGTGTGTGAAGTAATATCTTATTACAGTTTTGATTTTTATTTCCTAATAACTAATGATATTGGGCATCTTTCATGTGCTTGTTAGCATTTGTATATCCTCTTTCAAGAAATTTTTTCTTTATTCTTTTGCCAGATTTTTAAATTGTTTATCTTTTTGTTGTTGTTGTTGAGTTTTAGGAATTCTTTATATACTCTGAAAACTAGATTTTACCTGATACATAATTTGCAAATACTTTCTCCCATATGTGGGTTGCCTTTTTATGTTCTTGATAGTTTCTCTGATTCAAAAAGTTTTTAATTTGATGAAGTCCAACATATCTATTTTTTCTTCCCTTGTGCTTTTGGTGTCATATATAAGAATAAACTGCCAAATTCAAGATCATGAAAATTTATATCTGTTTTATTCTTAGTTTTATAGTTTTCACTCTGTTTAGGACTCTGTTCCGTATTAAGTTAATTTTTGTATATAGTGTGAGGTAGGGGTCCAGCTTCATTCCTTTTCATGTGGCTATCTAGCTGTTCCAGCACCATTTATTGAAGAGACTATTTTTTCCCTATTTAATAATTTTGCATCATTTTTGAAAATCAATTGGTCATAGATCAATGGATTTATTTTTGTATTCTTAATTCTATTCCATTTTTCTATATGTCTATCCTTATGCCAGTACCACACTGGTTTGATTACTATAGCTTTATCATAAGGTTTTAAATCAGAAAATGTGAGTCCTCCAACTTTGTTATTCTTTTTTAGGATTGCTTTGGCTATTCAGAGTCCCTTGAAACTCCATATAGATTTAGAATTGTTTTTCCACTTCTTTGACAAACATGACCAGGATTTTGATAGGAATTTCATGGAATCTATAAATTGCTTTGGGGCATATTGCCATCTCAACAATATTAAGTTTTGCAATCCATAGAAAGAGATGTTCATCCAATTATTTAGGTCTTTCTAAATTTTTTCAGCAATGTGTTGTCACTTTCCACGTATAATTCTTGCATCTCTTTGGTTAAATGTATTCCTATGTATTTTATGCTTTTTAATGCTATTGTAAATGGAATTGTTTTCTTAATTTGCTTTTTGGATTATTTACGAATAGTGTATAGAAATACAACTGAATTTTGTCTGTTAGTATTGTATCCTACAAACTTGCTGAATCTTACATATTAGCTGAATTCATTTATTAGCTTTAATGGTTTTTAAAAATAGATCCTCTAGAATTTTCTGTTTATAAAATTCTTTATCTATGAAAAGAGATAGTTTTATTTCATCCTTATGATTTGAATGTCTTTTATTTCCTTTTCTTGCCTAATTGCTCTGGCTAGAATTTCCAGTAGAACGTTAAATAGCACTGGTGAGAGTAGGCATCCTTGTCTTATTCTTGACCTTGGAAAGCTCTCAGTATTCCACCATTATAATGTGAAATGTAGGTTTTTCATAAATGTCCTTTATCAAATGGAGGAAGTTTTCTTCTATTCTTAACCTTTTGAATATTTTTATCATGAAAAGATAATGGATTTTGTCAAATGCTTTTTTTCTGCATTAATTGAGAGGATCATTTATGTTTTCCCTGGATTTGCTTAATGTGATATATCACATTGATTAATTGTCATATGTTGAAGCACCATTACATTTTGGGGATAAATCCCATTTAGTTGTGATGTACACTCATTTTAATATGCTGCTGGATTTGAAAAGAATAATTCTTAAGTAATTAAATTAACCTAGTACATAATATAGCCACAAGTTAGATTCCTCATGGAGGGGACATGCGATCTAAGAAGAAAGGTTGCAGGAACAGAATTCAAAGAAGTTACAGAGAAAATGCAGAGTTTCTTCTTACTGGATTGAAGAAACCTTGGAAAAGACTCTGTAAAGGCCTTGAATTGTCAAAAGAAAGGCCACTAATAAAAGTTCTGACAGGCTAGGCACGGTGGCTTATGACTGTAATCCCAGCACTTTGGAAGGCTGAAGCTGGCAGATCACCTGAAGTCAGGAGTTCGAGTCCTGCCTGGCCAACATGGGGAAACCCCATCCTACTAAAAATATAAAAATTAGCTGGGCATGGTGGTGAGTGCCTGTAATCCCAGCTACTCCAGAGGCTGAGGTAGGGGAATTGTTTAAACCTGGGAGGCAGAAGTTAGAGTGAGCCGAGATCACGCCACTATACTCCAACCTGGGTGACAAGAGTGAAACTCTATCTCAAAAGAAACAAAAAAGCTCTGACACATGGTGAAGCTTCAAAATTTCCAGTGGGCAGCATAGCCTAAACATCCAAGGCATGGATGTCCTGAACGAGGTCTGTGCAACCGATTGCAATTAATTTAAAATAAATTGGTAAGTAATTTCTATGTCTATAATTCTCTACACCCTTATGATTCATTTGTGTTGCTACTATCTATTGCTGCCTAACAAACCACCCCAAAACTTAATATTAATAGCCAATAGTAAGAGCAATTATTTTATTGTATGTGGTAGTTTCCATAGGTCAGAAATTTGGAAAGGGTTTAGCAAGACTGTTTCAGTCCAACAGTGGTTGGAAGTGAGGGCTGGACCATCCGGGGGCTCTGTCTATTTAGTCTTAGGGCCTCTCTGCATGCTTTTTCCACATGGACTACCTCGAACTTCCTTACAGTATGGTGTCCTCAGAGGGATGAGACCCTAGCTCATAGATTCCATCTCTCCAGGACAGGCGAGTCACAAATTCCCTGATACTGATGCACGAGCTTTGTCATTTGGCCCATGGAGCTCACAGCAAGGCAGAACTGTTCACTCAGTGCAAAACAAAATGTCCGAGAGGAAATGATTAATTTCTCGCATCCTGCATTTGCACCTAAGTATAAAGTGAGAATTTTACAAAATGTCACTACTCCCAAAACAGACGTATAAAATCCATGTTCCAGGATACAGTGTCCCATATTTCTTTATGTTGAGTTTTAAGAAAATATCATAAAATATCATAAAATCAAGACCCTTACACTACCTGTGGCTGACACTTATTTGCTATTATCATTTGCATGAACCATTTCTCCTGTTCCACAGAGCACAAAGAAAACAGCTGGTTAGCCTTGAAATGAACATGATGGTACAAGAATGATGTTCCACATGTGTGCTAAAGGAGGTCTCACCGGATAAATAAAAGGTTGCTCATTTATTTATGATGCAAAAAATCCATCGTGCATTATTTGGCTGAAAGAATCATCAATTATTTATTCAGAACTCCCTGTCTCTATGTACAGCTTTTTGTGCGCATGAGGGAATGTCTGTTTTTATTACTTCAAAACCTGTAATTTTCTTTTTGATTGTAGTAGATGCTTGTCTCAAAGCATGTGGCATTGTGGTAACCTGTACATTTGATAAAGGATTTCTAGTTTATGATACCATTTTCATCTGAACCCTCTGTTGCCCCATAGTTAAACACCCAGGAATCATGACAGATGGATATGAGGAGTTCATTCCTCCACTAGGATGGTCACTCCTTTTCCCTCCCCACAAACAAAATTACTACATCACTAAACCACTAATTAGATGCTGGAAGCAAACATCTTCTCAGGCATCACTGACTTCTCCTAACCCTAACAAGGGCATAGTGAGAACAATAGAATCCCTCAAATGTATTTTATAGCCCTTAAACTCTGACTTTCACTGACATTAATTCTAGATCCATCACATCACACTGCCAGCTCAGACATCTGGTTTCTATGGCCTGTGTGGAAAATGAAAATAGTTGAAATAGAGATATCCACTGTGTAGGTTCTCCAGGGGACCCATTCATCCCCCAAAACAGATACAGCTGCCACTCTTCTACAGCACTCAGATTGTTACTGAGGGAGGGTCCTTGGTGTGAGGCCGGTATTACTCCTTTTCTGGCAGGCACTGTGGGCTTTCTTGATACAGAGAACGTACAGCTCTCCCTCATTTAAGGTTTGAGAGGTTGGCTGGCCAAGATTGGAATCCAACACAGGTTTGAGGGCCACTCACAAAGGACAAGCTCTTGGATTTCTTATTCAGCACCTCTGGGTGGCAACCCACCTCCGGGCGTCTCTCCTGGTTGGAGGGACTCCAGGTGTGGTATATGTACAGGTGCAAGGCTCAGATTTCCCTTGGATTGAGCCACTGTTGGGACAGTAGTTGATGAATGGCCTCTAGCTGCCTCTCCTTCGGATGCACTGAGGAGTTCCTGCTGAGACCATGCCCGTCCCAGTCTGCTTCCTGACCATGATGGCTGAGCAGTGAAAGGAACTGGAGCCAGGCCAATTCTACCCCACGTGAAGCTCCTCTGATAGCAAGTCTCTGCTCTGGGGCTCCCTACCAGGAACACTTTCTTGGGATTGCCCTGTAGTTTGGAACTCTTTCTACCCAATCTTCCTTCCTTCACCATTTCCTTTTGCAGATATCAGATCTGCATCATCCTTTGGAGGCTCTCCTCACCTTCTTTTGCTCCCTCTCCCTTTTTATTAAAAAATAAACAGTCATGTTCCCTGATGGATCTCTCCCACTTCTAATTCCATCTGAGTGTCTGGTTTTGGAGAAACTGAGCTGACATACTTGGTTTCTAGGTTCCTTCTTTCTTCTTTCTCCATTCTGCTCATTCTCCTTTGGGTTCCTACCCACACACTAGGTTTGCCCACATGGTAGCTTTATTTTCTTTCTCCTTTTGTTTCTGGCGGCAGATCAGAAAGACATCAAGATCCCTTTCAATCTGTGCCTAAATCATTAACAATCCCCAAACTAGTTGGTTGCCCGGTTTTCACTATCTGTAGGGTAGGGGTTGGTATTTCATCATCAAGGTGACCTACTCTTTCCTAAACCCCTGATAGGACAGAGGGATCCTTCTAATTAGAATAGTAAAAATCAAGCTGAACTTTACAAAATATAGGAGAAGCATTTCTGTGTTCCTTTGAGTTTTACTTAACCATGTTTTCTTCATCATATTACCATCACCAGTGCCTAGCGTACTACTAACATAGCTGTAATCATTATTGAATGAAGACCCCACGAAATATCTCTCTGCCGTTTTTCCACCCATATATCTCTTTCCACCTCCCCACTACCACCCCCTGATATGCAGTGGCTTCAGGATAACCTTAACTATTTTGCCCAAATCAGAGCTCTCACTACCAAAACTTATTCTTGGTTCTCATCTAAAATCCATGTTAAAATCCTTATTTCCTTAGTATCCATTATGCCTGCTTTCAGAAATTTAATTAAACTTATAAAGAGGGGAAGGAATTTCCATGGAAGTCAGGAAGCTGCCTTGAACTAGCTGTAGATTTTGGATAAGTCATTCCATTTTTCTTGGCTTCAGTTTTCTCATTGATGTTAACTATTTTATAGTGTCTAAAAGTATTTTTCTGAGAAATGAATTTGTATTAACAATATGAAGGGTTGGAAATTCTCTACATTTTCTGGGTTATATAGTTTTTTAAAAAAATACGAAATCAAATAAATCATTTTTATTCAGATGGAAATAAAGAATATCATAGCATTAAAGATATTCTGGATCAGAAAGGGTGATTTTCCTGACATCAAAGTATATTCACCCCTGTCCTACCGTGCTCACTCACACACATCTCTCCAGAGTTACCGTCTTCACCTGTTCTGGAATAACAGGGCAAGAGTCTTGCTGACGCACTGGACAACTTTGCTACACCCAGGGTTAGACTGTAACTCTTTTAGTTGTTCATTAAGACATATAATGAATGTGAAGAAAGACAGTGAAACTAGAAATATTATGTAAAGGATTTAAAATAGGTGGCAAAACTTGGGCTATTTATGCTTAACCACTCAAAGTTCTGAGAAAAAGGATATCTGGCATAAGCCTTCACATTTCCTTTTTCCACCACTGGGACAAGACTCTACAATACACATAACTTGGAAAAATGCAAGACATCTCTTGGATCTAAGCTCCCTCCCCATGTGCTTTAAGAATTGTGATATAAAAAGACTAGAGACAACCTGGAAACACTTTGCAAATGTTCCCCAGTAAATGGTAAACATGCTAATACGGTGATGGGATGTTTCTCTCATCTGAGAGACTGGAGGAGAAATAAAGAGTTTATTTCTTTCCTGTCCAAAGTTTTTGGCAGGATCCTAAGTTTTCAGGTCTTCTTTAGTTCCAGCATAGAGCAGTTATATGTCAGAATCCTTCCCCCAAATATCCCCATGGGACCCTTGAAGTCACAGGCCCGGCAGCCTCATAACAGATGACAGACTGTGAGAAGCTTGTCATATCCATCTGATCAAAACAGTAGGTAAGGCAAGATAATATCCTGAAGTATTAGCCAAAAATCTCCCCTCACTTTTCTTTACCCTGTGCCAGTTCTCCTGACCCAAGCAGCTAGAAAATTTCACTCTCACGTCTTAGAGCAGGAATATATTTCAGCAGCCATGCCAAGAGCAAGAAGCATTGAGTCAACTTGGGATCCAAATTTGTTTTTGAAACTCCTGGCAGGAACAAAAGTTTGTAGGAAAAGACTTTTAAGTCACATGGACTGAACGTTATAGTTTCAAGGGCATCCACGGCTCAGGAAATGTTTTCATGAACACTGAAATGAGACAGGAGATGAAGAGTTGAGTCATCCTGCTCATGAACTAGATTTCGTAGGCTGGGAGGAGAGCAGAGAATTAAAGGAGAGGACAGAAGTTGGAGACTTCTGGACAGAAGTTGATGCTGCGTACTCCCTACCCCGTCTGGTCCCGAGATGGGGACAGCGTAACAGCCCCAGGGTGGTTAAGATAAGTAAAGCAGTACCAACTGGGTATTTCTTCCCTGTGGATCTTGGAGAGGTAGAAAGCTTACTCCCTAGTGCCCGGCACAGCGTGGGAGCTATGGTGGAAATGACTGTGACGCATGTCTTCAGCATTCAAAGTCCTGCAACTTAGGAATGGCACACGAGAGTGGCTATGTACTCTGCACCCTTCCATACTGAAAAATACAAAAAAATGCTGAATGAGAGCCAGACTTAGAGAGGCCTTTGGCTAGGATGAGGATGAAGCAACAAGCCAAATGGTCAAATAACTGAAGAAATCATGGGAATAATTCTCATGTATAATAGCTCATGGGAATAAGAATCAATACCAGCACTGACTGACACAACGTGGGAACAGACATCTTACCCCCAATACACACACACACACTCACACACGCTCACGAGTGTGCACACACACCACCTCGGGCACCTGGCAAAACTTAGACACAGCGCTGTAGGAATTAGGAGAAGCCTAAGATCCATGCATTCAACGATTTGCTTTTTAAGTTCTATTCATCATTCTTTCTGGCTTCTGTGGGACACTGCAGTGTATCAGAAGTTTAGTTTCTAACACTCAGTGGCATAAGATTTTCACAGAGAAAATAAGATTAGCCATAGAACATAAAGTCGCATTTCTTGCTAAGGTGAGTTTGTGGCCTGGGGTTAGAATTCATTCATTGTGGATCTAGAGGTGTGACAAGAGCCAAGAGAAGCAATGAGACAGACATTCACATTTTACTCTGTTTTCCCTGGTTTGTGGGCTTAATTTTGCCTACCTGATGTACAATGTGTTTCCTCTCTCTTAGTGGGGCATCCGTAGCCAACTTGCTAGTAGTTCAACCTTAGAGCAAGAAAGAAGGAAAATTGTGGCGCGCTTGATAGGTGACTTGGAAAAAAGCCAGGGGATTAAGTTAGATTTTTCTTAATCTGAGACTCTCGATCTTGCCACTTTGCTCAATGCTTGTTTCAGTGTAGTTTGCATTGGCCCTTCCAAAAGGACCTGTCTCCTGACCCTGATGCTGTTGTTCTAAGTGGCCAGCTTCCAGCTCCTAAGCTACTAGCTAGCTGCCCATTACTACATCCCTAAGGCGGGTGGAGTACCAGCAATTCTGTTTTGATGGAAACCATATGTTTGTAACTTCATGTCAGCGTTAGACAGCAAGGAATGGAGTAGGAGCTATGGCTCCTTGTTCCAAAGAGTGTTTGCTTGCCTTAGGCTTATAAAGATCAGTGCTACAGGCTGCCAGGATTACTCACTCCTAAACTCTATATACATAGACTTTTGGCTAAGACTTGCAATTGCTCTCGGTACTTTCAGACAAAGTGTCGGTGTAGTCATCTCAGAGTAGTTCACGCATCATGTCACCCACTCCAACATTTTACCCTACCGGGAAATGGTTCACCTAGAAGGCATTGAGGATAAATCTGGGCTTTGTTCATTCTAGTTGTGGAAAATATTAGTTGTGAAACCCCAAAGTCACTTCAAGTGGCTGATTATAAACAAAGAGGAGGGCCTGAGATGGCCAGAGCTGAGGGCCAGGACCACCATCTCAGGCCTGAGCACAGGAGGGGCATAAAGACTCCTATTGTTTGCATGGAGCCTCTTTGATGCTCACTCAGGAAGCCCCTTTCCAAAACAGTCGCCTCTGTCAGCCTTTGGGGACCTGGGGAATACGTTCGCCTGGCCTTTGGTCTGTGTGTTTAGACTCATGCCACACCGAATTTCATCTGGGAGGAAAAGCTGTTTCAGATGACCATGAATAGCAGCTTTCATCAGCTGTCACTTCCTATTACGGCCGGCATGACATGGAAATGTACTAGAGGCGGCTAGAGCCCTAGAATGGGAGCAGTCCTTTCTATTCTGAACATTTATCGACTTCCTTTGTCCTTGTAAAAAAGTTAATCAGGCCACTGGCTTTTTTCCTCCTCTTGCCTAAATGTATCTGCCTCTTTGGGTCAGAAAATTAGAGTGCCATGAACCAGAGTAGGGTGGGAATAAGGTGCCTGTCTATGTTATTACCCAAGCTTCACCTCAGTGGTCTTTCCCTTGGAACAATCTGCTGTGTGCCTCAGCTTCCTCATGTGAACTTGGCCTCAAAGAAACAGGAAACACGTTCTGTATTGGAAGAAACTGGATCATGCCCCTCTGGGCAGGTGTTCTGTTTTCTATTTGTTGTTAGGAGTTGTGGTGGACTGAATTCAGTGGCATTTGGTTAACCAGTTCCCAAAAAACAAAACAGAACAAAACAAAAACCCAAAACCCCAAGGAACCAGGTCATATTCACAGTGTTTGCCAATTCCCATGGTGTAAATACTCCCACCATGGGAGATCGGAGGACTCCAACATAGCATCGCTGAATGTGGAATCCATGAAGTTGGGAAGAGATGCAAACAACTGTCTACTGAGACCAGTGGGAATCAGCTGTGTCACACCACTGGCTCACAGGCTTGTTGGTTGATTTTACAAAGTTGCGATGGGTGTGGTTACAGAACTTCTTATTGACCTGTACTCCTGAAGCCAACATGGATAGTAAAAGGGGTTCTGATCCAAGTGACGGAGGAAGGCATGAGGGAGGGGTGTGGTGGTGGGTTGTAGCCTGACCTAGATGGTGTAATGTGCTTTAAGCTCCAGCTTAAGACCAAATAAGTAAGATGAACCATTCATTGACCACTCAAGACGTTGGCATAGGCAATGGGAACAGGCCTCCTGTCGTGATCCTTGAAATCCTTCTTAGGTCAATCCAGAATGTAGAGGAAAGCAGAATTGGGAACCAAGTCTTATTCATCCAGCCCTGTTAGAAATCATCAGATTCTGTTATGCTGGGCAGGCAAGAGAAGGAATCTGATATGGTTTGACTGTGTCACCACCCAAACCTCATCTTGAATTCCCATGTGTTGTGGGAGGGACCTGGTGGGAAGCAATTGAATTATGGGGGCGGGTCTTTTCTGTGCTGTTCTTGTGATAGTGAATCAGTCTCACGAGATCTGATGGTTTTAAAAATGGAAGTTTCCCTGCACAAACTCTCTTTGACTGCTGCCATCCACGTAAGACGTGACTTGCTCCTCCTTGCCTTCCACCATGATTGTGCATCTTCCCAGTCACGTGGAGCTATAAGTCCATTAAACCTCTTTCTTTTGTAAATGTTCCACTCTCAGGTATGTCTTTATCAGTAGCAGGAAAGTGGACTAATACAGAATCTAACTACCTTTGGGGGAAAACAAAAAAGATGGTCCCCAGTTATTTTCTATGTAAGTTGCTTTGGCTAATATAAACTTGCATGAAGCCAATTCTACTCTGAGATCACTGACCAGAGTTTGTTTAAGGACTGTCTAAAGGTTTAAGAATTGGTGCTTGATTCAAATAGCAACTGCTTAGGGAACAGGACAATGGAAGTCAATGGACTTTGAGGTGATCTGAGGCTGACAGTTTCCAATCAGGTCACTCTACTGTATGATGGCAAAACGACCCCATGGGGCCCTTTGTGGGAAAACACAAATGCAAGGCAAATACAGAAGAGTTTAGTCATTTGTCTTCAGTCGGTTCTCTGTGAGGTATGAGAAGCTGCTTTGCTGCTTCTTTGTGAAATGTGAGGATATCCAGTGCTGTAACAGCTAGGCCCCACTCTCCTTCCTCTATGTCCTTCCTCACGGTACTCATGTCTGTCTCTGTCTCTATCCCATAGAGAAACCAGTCCAGCCCTGAAAAAAAAATAAGGCACAATCTTGTCTATAAATAACAGCAGAGAATTTGAAATGTCAGGAAAGGGCACAGATAAAGAGCTATGGGAAGAAGAAGAGATCACTTGAAGTTATGGAGACACTGGAGAAAAGGTTATGATAGACACAGCATTGGAACTGGGCCTTGAAAGAGTCACAGTATGGAGAGCGGTGGAGACGTTAGGAGATGGGAGAATGGAAAACTATCCCAGAACACAGGCACACAACAGGTGTGTGAACCAGGTATGAATAGCTAATAGTGAGTCAGGGAGGCATGACCCTCTGGTAGAGAGTAGGAGAGAAAGAAAGGAGTCACAGAAAATAACATCTTAAAATAATAATAATTCAGACTGGGTCATGGGAAAAATTTAAATCGTCAACTGAGAGGCTGGACTTCACGGTATAAATAATGAGCTAAAGAAAATGTTTGACCAGGCAGGAGATTCCAAAAATTTCTTGAAGGTTATTGTGGTGACAGTTGTGAAGTCAGGAACACAAAGGAAACAAGATCCTACCTTGCTGGTACATCCCGATAAATAATCCAACATTGAAACTTGTTTTCTGATCAGGATTCCATTTGTGTTAAAAGACGACAACTGATATGATACCTAGTACTGATGAAAAGGGTATGAGAGATGAGCAGAGCCAGCTCTGAAGGTAACTCACTTCTGCCAGGATATTCTGCCAAGGCTTGGGTCACTGCCACGGGTGAAAAGTGATCCCTACATAGGCTAACTGCACGCAACAGGTGTGTGCATGAATGAGGTATGAATAGTTAAAGAAAGGGGAGATCGTAGGATTCACTCATTACATTTTTCTTTTGGGTTTCTCTATAAATGTTCAGTCTCTATAGAAAATGGTATCAATTCCATTATAAAGCTACTCTCAGCAAGAACAAGGTTAGAAGGAAATGGAATAGATTCATCAGGGTTATTGGACAAAATAAGTATAAAATCATCTTAGCACCATGCTTAGCATGTAGTAACTGCTCAGATATGATATGTCTTTGAGTATAACTTGTCTTTGAAACTCTCAAGTACAGAGTCCACATTGGTTATGTTCTTTCATATACAAGAGGTGGTGGAACCTTGGTTAAGAGTGAAGGTTCTGAAACCATGCTGTCTAGTTTGCAAGTAGGCTCCATCACTTCCTCCTTTGTAACTTTATAATAATTATTATTTTATAATAATAATAATAAGCACTTGGCTAACTTGTGCCTCAATTGCCTTTTCCATAAATGATGTTTACAAGGGACTGACCACAAAAGGCTTTTGGGAAAACTAAGGAAATCAACACATTAACTTAGAATAGTGCTTAAACCATCATAAAAACTCAATAAATATTACCTAGGACTACCTATCAACTTCTCTTTGCTGAATTCTTACCTTGGCCTTTATCAGATAACATCCTCTGGCATCCAGACCAAAGCCAACACACGTCCATGCTTCTGGAATATACCTCCAGTAGTGTGTTCCCTGCTGCTTGTCAGAGATGTGGTCTTAATTAAGCCCATTTCAGTCTGTGAATTCCCTGATTCCTAGGTGGCTTTTTGGAGCCTTTAAGTTCTCCTGAATGGCTCTGGAACCTCCTCAGCCTGCCCTTTTCTCTCCATCTCATGCCAGGCTGAATGCTGTCCCTGGAAGGACATGAAGATGGAGCGGGCATGCAACTGGGCAACGCATTGTTCAGCAACAGCATAATGCCTTCTTTCCTCCTGGGACCCATTTCCCTCATTGTCTAACTAGGCCCTTTAAAATGGTCAGGTCTTTTTAAACATTTCAACATTCTTAGATCACCACCAACTTCCTTCACTGTTTTTTTAGACACAGTTGTAAAGAATGATTCATTTTGTGTGCTAGTAAGAAATGTGACAGGAACTTCTCAGGTCTGTGCCACACACTCCATTGCTGCTCACTGGTCCAACAACATGGATTTAGATATTTGGACCTCTTTTCCCACTCTCAGTTCATGCCATTTCCTATTTGGGAGCTGATTTTATTCCAAGATACTATATTTGCCTTCCTCTGCTTTTTGTAAAAACAAACTAACAAAATATATATATGCAACTCGTGAGAGGACTTTATTTTATTCACTTCTTCCTCACTCAAAGCTTGCCATCTCTTGTTTATTTCATGAACCAATCATCTCAGTCCAGCTTCAGAAATGCCATTCTCCAACTATAGGGAGCTTGAGCATGGTAGTATTTTCTTTCTGAAATTTCTATCGGTTGAATTTATTATTTTGGAGAAAACAATACCTAATTCTTTTTCTTGTTCAGTCTCCTAAATATTTTTTTTAAGATTCAATCAGAAAATGTACCATGGTTAATTCACAAGAAAGTGGAAGGCAGGCTTGTGTATACAGAACCCCAAATGAGAAGAGAGTAAAATGAGAGCTTTGAGGTTCTCTTTGTTCCCCCAGAGACAGAGCGTCTGAAGAACTGACATTGTTTGTACGTTCGCCTTCATCCCCTCTCTGTTTGGCAGTGCCTTCCAGCAATTCACAGTGGTGTGGACTATTCTGTATGACAGGGTCTCAGCAGGACCGCAGGGCAGCCTCTGGAAAACTGTTTCAGCAATTGCCCTGCTATGGAGGTTCGAACACTTCCGATTTCCACTGCCCTTTGAAACGCAAACGGAAACTGGATGATATTCTGGTCTGGAGCATGTTTCTATTGACCTCTTATTTCCCCATTCAAACGAATGAGGACATTCAGTGCTTTCTTTGCTCCAGTGTCTGCTTACAAACCTGAGCCCATCTCTAGGTGCCTTTGGGGAAAATGCCAAGACTAGGATTCACAGGTATAGCAAAATATCTGGGAGGAGGAATTTTCACCAAATTAGATGGAGGGTTTTCCCAAACTGGGAGAGAGATAGGACCAAAAAAAAAAAAAAAAAAGTTACTAGACAAAGGTCTAAAGACTTCAGGACCCAGGAGCATATCCATCAAGAATTGCCCAAAAAGGGAGAGGTCCCCTCAGCCTGAGAAGCCCCAAGAGGTAGACTGTGCCAAGAACCACCCTAGGAGCTCCTATGCAGCAGCCAGGGGGCTTAGGTATTGGGTGTTGGGAGCTGAGCCTTTGCCCTTGGGTCCTCGCATTTCCTTTTTTTTGTTTGTTTTGTTTTGTTTTGTTTTGAGATGGAGTCTCGCTCTGTAGCCCAGGCTGGAGTGCAGTGGCGCCATCTCGGCTCACTGCAACCTCCGCCTCCTGGTCCCGGTTCAAGCAATTCTCCTACCTCAGACTCCCAAGTAGCTGGGATTACAGGCACCAGCCACCATGCCCAACTAATTTTTGTATTTTTTAGTAGAGACGGGGTTTCACCATGTTGGCCAGTCTGGTCTTGAACTCCGGACCTCATGATCCGCCCGCCTCGGCCTCCCAAAATGCTGGAATTACAGGCTTGAGCCGCTGTGCCCAGCCGGGTCCTCGCATTTCATTGTTAGCAATTATTCCTTGGACACTCACTACAGAGCAGCTGCATTTTATTGAAATTGAAATAGCACTATAAAGAAGTTATTAATATAATCCCACGTTATGTGCAAACATAATTTAAAAGGTCAAATTTCCGAAAATTGCAGATAAAATCGAGAACCTCATCATTTCAAATGATAACATATATTATCATCTTCACTAAATAACAGGTCTACCCCATCTGCATCCCCCCTCTATCCTTTGCACCTTCTGTCTGTGTAAACTCATACTATGCTGCAGATAGTATGGGGGAGCTTCAGACGTAATAGTGGTGACTACCAGACTGATATTTTAGCATTCATTGTAAATGTAATGTAATATAACTTAAAAATCTTTTAATCTCATAACAATGTCGTCTGAATATTCATTAAGAGAATATTCATCCTATAACAAAAATTGTGCTTGAGAATCAGCAAGTTTAGTGTGGAATTTAAAGGGCATAAATTGCTATGATGAAGTCCAAGTAGCTCTTATCAACATTATGCTGTTATTTAAAAAAATAACTCTGCAAACTATTAGAGATAGTAGTAAAAAGAATCATTAAAACAAAACAGTGCTCAGTGATCATAGATTTGTGGTGTTCAAGAGTATAATTCCCCCACCTTATATATGGTTTTATTTAAAATTTTTTTTTTTTGAGACAGAGTTTCACTCTGTCACCCAGGCTGGAGTGCAGTGGCATGATCTTGGCTCACTGCAACCTCTACATCCCAGGTTCAAGTGATCCTCCTGCCTCAGCCTCCCAAATAGCTAGGATCACAGGTGTGTACCAACACATCCAGCTAATTTTTATATTTTTAGTAGAGACGGGGTTTTGCCATGTTGGCCAGACTTGTCTTGAACTCCTGACCTGACATGATCTGCCTACCTTGGCCTTCCAAAGTGCTGGGATTACAGGTGCGAGCCACCTCACCCGGCCTCTCCTCCCTTATATATAGTTTAAAAATATGCTTTTAAAAAGTTCTGAGTTGTGAGAGTCCTCCAAAAATGCATCCTTTGCATCAAATATGACTTCCGTGGGCCACTGATGAGACTTCTATTTCCTCATCTTGTGACTGCTCAACAAAAAGGATATTTATCTAGGTTCCAAGATTATTGTTTTACTCCTCTCACCTCTGTGCTGCTGCAACATTCTAGAATAACCAGCACCCCAGATCAGAAGATAAGCTCAGGACCCTGGGGTAAGGAAGGGGTGCTAGTGTTAGGGAAGTCTCTCACTTGTCTACTTTGGTGGGAAAGAACATTGAAGAGAACTATTTACCCCAAGCCAGGACTCTCGTTAATAACACCCTTCATTTCACTAACAATATGAAGAAATAGACTCTGTTCCTTTCTTCAGCGTCACTACAATTGGGTTTAACTGAAGTAAGAGTTTGCAGTTGAAAATCAAGACCAGGAATAAAACTTTAAGCAAAGGAACAATCAGAATGTAGATCAAGTAACTACCCTGGAGTGAGAAACGTAAGTTTGATATGTAGGAAAGCAAATGTGGAAAGTTGAACATTATGCGATTTCCCAAAAGACTGGCTATTGATTAACATTCAGCCTTCTCCTATGTGATAGCTTAGTATTAAAAGTTTATAGAAGGCAATTCGAGTGAGCTATGCAAGGCGTGTTTCCTGGAATTGCTGTAGAGCCTCCTGAGACTGTCCCTAACGCTACAGCTGCCACTAGGAAAGAGCAATATCCTTTAGAGTAGGCATCTTTTAAGGTGGCATGAGCACAAAGGGTGGGCTAGAGCCAAAAAGAGAGCACCAGAGACTCACAGAAGAAATCACACATCGAGGTCAGAATCTAGAATACTCCTATTTTCCATACTAGTTGTACAGGAAGAAATGCATTTCTATAATTTACTCAGTTAAACAGGACGTGCTCAATCCTGCCCATACATAAATCTTTGCAGAGAGACCTTGGTCATTCCATCCATCAGGAACTTCTGGGTTAGTTTGAATGCTATGCTTTGGTGGGTGGGGCTATTCTTCTGGAATAAACCAGGAGCCAAAGAGCCAGTCTTGCTGATCAAATCAGCTCCCATCCCACAATCTAGACTGGTCTTTCCCAAGCCCCTTTGGAAAACACTCTTTTCAAACTGTGTTATCTCCATTGGTTCTTTGCCTTCTCTGATCTGACCCATGCCATCCCCCTGTCAGAATGACTTTGGTTTAGTGAATTCCTTTGATTTTTGACCCATCTAACAGGTATAACTACAGCTTTATTTGTACTAGACTCTGGCTCAATGGATCAACTGTCCTCACACCAACTTGTGGTTTGAAATAATATCAGGAAGCACATCTTATGCCAACCCTTGAGCTGAGCCCGATATGCTATACAATACAACAAGCTTTATTTCTTTTTCCCAACTCTGAAGTCCCAGTGATCTCACGTGAGTGCCCAGTGCCCTCTGTACTGGGTTTCCAGATAAGTGAGAAACAACCAAATATAGAGCTGAGCAGAAGCTTAAACAGCCTGTGGGCCATGGAGGTTTGGGCTGAGAACACATTGTGCCAGGAAATATGGCATGTAGATAAAGATGTGATTAGTCAGAAAGTCAGACCAAATGACATTACTCAGGCAAATTGTAGAGTCCACAAAGGTAGGTCTGGATTGGCATTCAGAAGTCAAAAGGCAGGAGTGACTGATACGTGGAATCGTTCCTGACATCCAACAACTTCTAGTGAAGTACTGGGTTCTCCTTTCTTTACCTCTTTTCTAATATCAAGAAAATGTTATCCATATGCTACGGACCAGATGGAGTTAGCATGCATAGGAATAAAGTGAAAAGCCAATGGTTTCTTGTAGGGGGCGCTCTCTAGGATCTCTTTATTTCAAAACAGTTGATAGAATAAGAAAGGCCCAATAAGTCATTTCTCCGGTTCCTTAAAGGTCAAGAAAATCAGGACATGACTATTGGAATACAAGACTAAGGTGACTGATTGGGTCTCTGTCTAGATCTTAAGGAAACTTGAATAGTTAAGTCCAAAGCAATCTTTGAATTCCAAGATGAAATTAAATTAAAATGTAGAAAAATTAACCCGATTTTCTACATTGCATTTGACATTTCATTGACAGTCCCGAGCATTTGTTTAGGCCCCTGGCCACTCATATTGAATTCCTGGATTTGGGCTTAGAGGGTGGGAAAGGATCGAATTGCTCAGCTGTCTTTCAAATCCCACGTTGCTAAAAAAAACTTTAAAAGTTAATGCATCTCCTATTTTTCATGAAAAGGATAGTGTGGGTTGTGGGTATAATCAAGATTGGAACAACACATTTTTTGGGGGAAATAATTAGCATCACTGATTTCATCTATGTATTTTTTTTTCATTCCTTTCGAATATGATTTGCTTGAGGCACAGGCAAAAATGACAACAAAACAAAACACAACAAAACCCAATGATTTGCCAAATTCTTTAATATCACTCTACTTTCTCTCTTACAGTCCTTTGGAGTGCTACAACGCATGGCCCGAAGGCACAAAGAGAAGGAAATGATTTGCCGTCCAGGTCTGAAATGGAAGTAGAAATCTCAGAACACTTCATAAATCTGGGAGGGCTCCCTTATGCCTTTTGGCAAACCCCTGGCCTCTGATCTGTGGGTCAGGAAGAATTGCGCCTTTCCTCCAAGGATCGCAGACATAAAACATAACCCATTGTGCAAACAGAAGGTCCCTGAAGGCCAGCTGGCTCCAACTTTCACTACTCTACTGAAAGGAGGCCAATGTGTTCATCCGTTCTTTTTATTTTTAGATTGTAAAACAGAGACGCAGAATCACAAAAAGCTTTTGACAATGACAGTCATTAACTTCCACCTGAAAATGTGATTGGAACCTGTGATCCTTCTTTGCTTCAAAGCTACAGCTCAGGCTACAGAAACCGCATTTATTGCCAAGAGCCTGATGACAAAATCACTTTTCTTAATTGCTCTTGAATATAATGAAGTGGAAAAACAGAAGGCAGGTCTTCTGATTCCTAGCCTCATCAGTAGCAAATGAATCAAGCATTGCATTCCTGGATACCATGGGTTTTAACTAGTGATAGGTGTTGGATTTATTGGGGCAGATGGCTGTGATATAGGATGCTGGTGTGTGAAAGTTCCCCTGGAGTTGGAGGGCCGTGTACCCAGTGGGGCAACCCAGTGCTGTGGAACAGATGTATTTCCTGCCCTGGTTACTTCACTTGGGTTCTGTAACTAAAGAGGTCCCCGATGACAAATTCTTCCAACACTTTTATAACCGCATTTCCCATGAAGGTCTTTCTGAGGTGAAGTAAAAGTTAACGGGAAGCACAGTGAGGGGCCTGGGGTCAGGTTGCATTTGGGAAGTTTGTTATGATTCACACAACGTTTCAGATGCCGCAGACACATCTGCTGTGCCATGACACGTTAAATACGGATGGAAGCGGGATTGCCAATTATTTCATGTGGCATCTCTCTGGAGCAGAGGCAGAATGCGGTCCAGCCCACCCAAGAAAGGCTGTGTTGGTGGCAAAGATGCCTCCCAAACCTCGCCAAGAGGGCAGCTGCTTGGGAGTCCTAACTGATATTAATTATCAATGATAGCTAATATTTGCCAAGTATCTACCATATACTAAGAACTACTCGGACACACGTAACTTTATTGAATCTTTATAGTTCTATAGATTAATGCCTTTAGTGCCCCCATTTTACAAATAAAAATGAAGCAAATTAAAAACACTATAAGTTGGCTACTTAATATTTAGGGAACCCAGGTTACTTAGGGGTATCTAACTCTGTGTCAGTTCCATGACTGGGCTCCTGAAATGTGATCAAGTTAAAAGTGCTGTAAAAAGAGTAAGCTGTCATTTGAGATTACAACAATGTTGTCCATTTTCCTTTCCAGCTTCCTCCCCCTCTATTTTATCCCTTTATATTCCCTGAGCTCTAGTGAGGGGACGGCAGATTGGCTTTATGGCATGAACCAGCGTCCATCAATTGGCAGTGTTTTCCCTAAGCATGAGGTTGGGGAGAAGTCTGTGGAGAAATTGGAGCTCTATATGTCTGAGGACTGTGATTGATTAATAATGTCTTCTATGATCAACTTTTGACGTCTTCTATGATCAATTAATGATGACTTCTATGATTGATTTATGATGGCTTCTGTGGGCATGGGAGGGAGCATAAAGGGAAGGTAAACCAGGTAATATCCATTGCCGCAGGGGGGCCTTCATACTTCTGTTGGTCTTCGATAGTGATCTAAAACAAGAAATTAATTTATTAACTTATGGCTGTGAGATGTTTCTCTGTGGTAGCACTGTGCCAGCTCCTGCTTTTACATCACCAACAATAATCCTGTTCGTTTTTCCTATGAAGCTATGGGTGAATATGACTGCACTGAGGAGTGAGGTCATTGCTGTAAGGCTGGAGATTCAAGGAAGGGTTTCAGCAGACATGGGTCCCTGTCAGCACTACTGTCTGAGAATGTCGCTGTAACACTGACATGCCTCTATATTGTTATATACCAGGCTTGAGAACATCTTTCTCTCACAAATAAGCCAAGATGTTGGGGTGGGAGGGAAGAATGAGGTGTAGAGCAGGCTAAGGACAGAGGAAGACACTAATTGGAAGGGCGTTAGGAACTGCTCTGGCTCCTTAGCCCAAGACTTAGAGAAACTAGTGTCACAGGGAGGGTGGAATTGAGCGGCGGGGAGCAGGGGAGGCCACACATCTGTATGTGAAACTGTCTTTGCAAAATTATGACACTGAGAGAAGTCTGGCATGGGTGACTCCATCTTGCTTCTAGCCTCACAGGCTGGCTGTTCTCACTAATTCCTTTGCATAGGATTAGGCTAACTATGGAAGGAATTTAGTTTATCATTTAACTTTAAAACAAGGATAATAATAATACCTCCCTAAAACTGATCTCCTCCTTGTTTGGGGACAGAAACTGTTTTCGTAAAACTAGTGAAGGGCCACAAGATCAGGATTATGAGAAGGTCCTGAATTCTGCTAAAATGGGCATGTAGCTAAATGATGGCCAGCTATTGTCCCCTAGCTTGCCTCTCTATAATCCCTTCCTGCTCAGGAGTCATGTGGCCGGAGGTCTAAGATTTGTGACTTCCCAAATTAGCCCCTGCAGGTAACATCGCTACTGTTGCTACTGTAAAACCTAAGATTGGTTTTTGAGATGTTTTTCAGACTTTTGCTTTCTGGCAACTGACTGACTCCACCTGGACCCAGGACTCCCACCTCAACCCATTCTGCGGCTCCCACCCAGAGATGGACTCAGTGCATGAGGACCGTTTTCCATACCCCTATGATTTCATTCCCAACAAATCAGCCGCACTCATTCCCAGCCGCCTGTCCACCAAATCATCCACGAAAACGCTAATCTCTGAGTTCTCAGGGAGACTAATTTGAATACCAACTCCCGTCCCTCCACTTGGCTAGCTCTGTGTTAATTAAACTCTTTCTCTGCAGCAGTGCTGCGGTCTCAATGAATTGGTTTTGCCTGTGCAGCAGGCAGGAAGAACCTATGGGCAATTACATATGGACATTGACAAGAGTAGCAGCACAGCAAGAGACTTAGGGTGGGGACATCTAAGTCCTGAGCTCTTCTCTCCCAAGGTGTATCAGGTTTTAACCACAAATAGGATAGTGAAAGAAGGCTGGGCCTATGGCAGGAAGCATCAGTGTTGGAATAGAATGAGAAAGGAGTGCGCCAACAGGGATACGAGAGAAAGCAAAGAATGGCAACAAACACTTCAGGGGTGTGTGTGTGCGCGTGCGTGCGTGCACATGCGTGTGTGTTTGTTTGCTGTTTTCATGTGAACAGTTCTAGTTGTGGCAGAGTGAGGAGTGGCTGTAGCCTGAGCAGGCTGGAGAAGGGAGAAGAAAGGAGGTAAGAAAAGAAAATGGAGTTGAGTAAGCCGGGGAGACATGTAGTATGTGTGAGAAGAAAGAAGAAATCTCACGCGGCAAGGTCCTCCACGCAAGAATAACATGGAGATTGGATCTGATAAAAGTGGCCCAGGAAAAAAACAGTCTGATGGCAATTTTCCTTAGGAATTGGTAAGTCAAAACAAAAAGTCATAGTCCTATAGTTTGCCTATTCAGAAGCAAGGAATCTGATGATAACTTCAGATCAGCAAAGAAATTATTCTTATTCCTCAAGAGAATACACAAAAGAACGTATCAAGAGAAAGCAGGTTAAGAGCGTCAGAAATTCAAGTTATCCCACTTAGTAGGATAAAAGTAAAGGCCTTGCTTTATGCAAGAATTAAAAGTCACCTTGGATTGGTTAAAGACACCTTTCTGTGAATGATTACTAATCTTAGCAAAGACAGCAGATTAGTCTGGGCTTTTTATTGTCAAAACATAGATAAAGTTACTGGATGACTTAGTGTTTGCATGTCAGAAGTGGGGCATGATGAAAGGGAATCACAAGCAGATGTAAACTTGAGGATGAAGGATTTCTTCAATGCATGGATTACAGACCAAAGAGAACCTTAGTGAGCTCCTACTGTCTCCTCATTCTCCAAGGGAGGAAACATATGGCAGACAGACTCTAAGGTGGCCACTAGTGATCCCCACCTATGGATGTACATGCCTTTGTGCAATCCCCTGCCTCCCACCTTCCACTCATGGAGTGTGGGAAAGACTTACTTCTAACCAATAGAATATGTCTAAAGTCATGGGATGACATTCTCATAATTACGTTCCATGACATCAGACTCTATCTTGCTAGGGAACACACTCTGGAGGTTCTCCTTACTGACTTGAAACAAGCAGGCATGTTGAAGAAACCCACATGGTAAGATGTAATAGGTGATCTCTAGGACTGCACATAGCCCCTAGTTGCTGAAAGCAGCCTCTAAAAGCTAAAGTAGATTTCAGCTGACAGTTAGTAAGAACTACGTCTTCAGTTCTAAAACCTCAAGAAAATTAATCCTGCCAATACCTTGAATGAGTTTGGAAGCAGATTCTTCCCCAGACAAGCCTTTGGATGAGAATACAGCCTGAATAACTGCAACTTTCTGAAACTCTTATCAGAATAATGTATCTGAACTCCTGATCCATGGAAACTGGGAGATAATAAATATGTAACTATTTATTCTGCAGTAATAGATAACATAAACATGAAACCCAGGTAGAAGTAATAGTTTTTCTATGGTCTATTCAGTATAACTCAGTGAATATTTATTTCATGCCCTCTGCATTTATGGTACTGCTGTGGATTCAATTGTGTCTCCTAAAAAGATATATAAAAATCCTAACTCCAGGTAAGTGTGAATGTGAATTTATATGGATATAGGGTCTTGGAAGATGTAATCAAGTTAAGATGAAGTCATACTGGACTGGGATGGGTCCTAAATCTAATGTCTGGTGTTACTATAAGGAGAGGGAGACTTAGAGAGGACACAGACACACACTGAGAAGACTGCCACGTGAATTACAGAGGCAGTAATTGCAGCAATGCATCTGCAAGCCAGGGAATACCAAGGATTGTTGACTGCCAGAAGCATGAAACAGATTCTCCCTCAGAGCTTCCAGAAGTTACCAGTCTTGCCAACACTTTGGTTTCAGACTTCTGGCCTCCTGAGCTGTGAGAGAATAAAACTCTGTTGTTTTTAAGTCACCCAGTTTACAGCAATTTGTTCGGACAGCCGTAAGAAACTAATGTAAATACTCTGAAAAGCAAGCTTAGTGTCCCAAGTTCCCGAAGCTCTTAAATCTGAGTTCATTAAGATGATGAGATACCAGGAAAGAGTTAGGGATGTGCAGGGCCAAATGAGAGCAGTACAGGGAGAGGAGAGGGAGACGGAGAGACAGAGAGAGAGAGACGGAGAAAGAGAGAGAGAGGAGCTCATTCAAACCACAAGGTTAGATCAGCTCATAAAAATGAGCAAGTGGGAGGTAGGGTTTGCTACTAGAAATTAAGTGGAAGCTACTAGAAATTAAGTTTCTGTCATGGAACTAGGGACAGGCATTATGACATTCCCACTTTTCTGAGAACTTCCCCTGGTACTTCACAGTAACAAAATTCATTTGTTAAAAACTCACATTTATAAATCCACAAAGGAGATAAAATTGAATTTTAAAAAATCAATTAAGCTGGGTACGGTGGCTCACACCTATAATCCCAGCACTTTGGGACGCTGAGGCTGGTGGATCACCTGAAGTCAGGAGTTCAAGACCAGCCTGGCCAACATAGTGAAACCCCATTTCTACTAAAAATACAAAAAAATTAGGTAGGCCTGTGGTGGGCACCAGTAATTCCAACTACTAGGGAGTCTGAGGCAGGAGAATCACTTGAACCTGGGGGGTGGAGGTTGCAGTGAGCTGAGATCATGCCATTGTACTCCAGCTTGGGCAAGAGTGAAACTCCAGTTCAAAAAAAAAATTGATAAATCCAAAGGAAGAGAAAAATTGACATGGAAATAATTATGGGCTAAATAGAAAAGAAAGATCAAGGTAAAAGATTTAGAACTAACTATATCAATGTAAATGCTCTAAATATTTCAATTAAAATGCAGAGTTTGCCATAATTGGATTAAAAAAACAAGACCCAACTATATAATTCCTATAAGAAAAAGACTTCAAATATAAGACACAGGTAGGTTAAAAGCAAAAGGACAATATAAAGGACTTATTATGCTAACACTAATCAAAAGAAAGCTTGAATACCTATAGCAATATAATATCAAAATATATTTCTGAGCAAATATTACAAAGGACAAAGAATTCTTTATAATGATAAAGAGATCAATATGTCAAGGGAACATAGCAGTTTTAAACGTGAGTGTGTACTTAATAATAGAACTTCAATATGTGTGAAACGAAATGTGATAGAATTGTAAGAAGAAATAGGAAACTTTTTGGAGTGTTGGATATGTTCATTATCTTGATTATGGCAATGGTTTTATGAATATTCAAATATCTAAAAACTTATCACATTATATTCTTGAATATGTACTGTTTAATTATGTTTGATTGTATATCAATAGAGCTGTTTAAATAAAGTGTACCAGGAATCTGGAAAAACAAAATGGACAAAATACTTAATAAACAAACTGATGTAAATTTTTGCTTTATCAGAAAACAGAAACACATCACATTTTTTGCCTTTGGACCAAAGGAAAATTAGTTGTGGTTGATAAGATGGTTTGGCTCTGTGTCCTCACCCAAATCTCATGTCAAGTTGTAATCCCCAATGTTGGAGGTGGGGCTTTGTTGGAAGTGATTGGATTATGGGGGTGAATTTCCTGTCTGGTGCTGTTCTCATGATGGTGAGTGAGTTATTGTGAGATCTGGTTGTTTAAAAGGGTTTAGCACCTCCCTTGCCTCTCTCTTTCTCCTGCCCTGGCCATGTAAAGTGCTGGCTTCCCCTTTGCCTTCCACCATGATTGAAGCTGAGCAGATGCTGCCATGCTTCCTGTATAGCCTGCAGAACTGTGAGCCAATTAAACCTCTTCTCTTTGTAAATTACCCAGTCTCAGGTATTTCTTTATAGCAGTGCAAGAATGGACTAACACAGAAAATTGGTACCTAGGAGTGGGGCATTGCTCTAAAGATACCTGAAAATATGGAAGTGGCTTTGGAACTGGGTAATGGGCAGAGGTTGAAAGATTGTGGAGGGATCAGAAGAAGAAAGGATGATGAGGGAAAGTTTGGAACTTCCTAGAGACTTGTTGAATGGTTGCAATCAAAATGTTGATAGGGATACAAACAGTGAAGTCCAGGCTAAGAAAGTCTCAGATGGAGATGAGGAACTTATTGAGAACCAGACCATGAGTCACTTTTGTTTTGTGTTAACAAAGAATCTATTGGCATTGAGCCTCTGCCCTAAGGATCTGTGAAACTTTGAACTTGACAGTGATGATTTAGGATATCTGGTAGATGAAATTTCTAAGTAACAAAGCATTCAAGAGGTGGCCTGGCTGCTTCTAAAAGCCTATCGTCATATGCATAAACAAAGAAATAACCTGAAGCTAGAATCTATATCTAAAAGGAAAGCAGAGCATAAAAGTTTGGAAAATTTGCATCCTGGTCATGTGGTAGAGAAGAAAAATCCATTTTCAAGGAAGGAATTAAAGCAGGCTGCAGCAATTTGCATAACTAAAAGGAAGGCAAGTATTAAAAGCCAAGAAAAAAAGCCCCAAAGGCATGGCCCCACTGTAGTTCTATCTACAGCTCAAAGCAGCCCCAGGCACTTGGGCTGCTGCTTCAGAGGGTGCAAGCTATAATATTGACTTTAATATTAAAACCAGTGTTCACCCCATCAATAATATTAGCATCTTCAAGTATGATGTTCTGTAAATAGACATAAATGAATGACAGAGATCTTTGCAGCAGCCCCCTCCATTACAGACTGAGAGGCCTGAGAGGGAAGAATGGTTTTGTGGCCCAGTCCCAGGGCCCCACTGCAGTTCCATCCACAGCTCAAAGCAGTCCAGGTACTTGGGCTGCTTCTTCAGAGGGTGCAAGCCACAAGCCTTGGTGATTTTCATGTGATGTTAAGCCTGTGAGTGTGCAGAGTGTAAGATTTAAGGCTTGAGGGCTTCCACCTCGATTTCAGAAGATATGTGGAACAGCCTGGATGTCCAGGCAAAAGTCTACTAAAAAGGTGGAGCCTTCATGTAAAACCTCTATTAGGGCAGTATGTAGGGGAAATGTGAGGTTGGAGACCCCACAGAGAGGCCACACTAGGGAACTGACTAGTGGAGCTGTGAGAAGAGGGCCTCCATCCTCCAGACTCAGAAATGGTAGATACTCTGACAGCTTGAACCATGTGCCTGGAAAAGCTACAGGCACTCAACACCAGCCCATGTGCACAGCCTTGGGGACTGAACTCTGCATAGGCACAAGTGGAGAGCTGCCCAAGGCCTTGGGAGCCCATGCCTTGCATCAGCATGCCCTGGATGTAAAGATATTGAGTCAAAGAAGATTATTTTGAAGCTTTAAGATTTAATGACTGTCCTACTGGGTTTTAGAATGGACTGGGCCTGTAGGCCCCTTTTCTGGCCAATCTCCCCCTTTTGGAAAGAGAGTATTTACCCAGTGCCTATACCCTTATTGCATCTTGGAAGTAATTAACTTGTTTTTTATTTTACAGGCTCATAGGCAGAAGGGACTAGCTTTGTCTCTGATGAAACTTTGGACTTTGTACTTTTAAGTTAATGCCAGAATGAGTTAAGACTTTGGGGGACTGTTGGGAAGACATGATTGTATTTTGCAATTTGAGAACAACATGAGATTTGGGAGGGGCCAGGGGCAGAATAATATGGTTTGGGTCTATGTGTCACCCAAATCTCACGTCAAATTGGAATCCTCAATGTTGGAGGTGGGGCCTGGGGGAAATGATTGGGTCATGGGGGCAGATTTCCCCCTTGGTGCTGCTTTCATAATCGTGAGTAAGTTATCATGAGATCTTGTTTAAAAATGTGTAACACATCCCCCATCTCTCTCTTTCTCCTACCCTGGCCATGTGAAGTGCTGGCTTCCCCTTCACCTTCCACCATGATTGTAAGTTTTCTGAGGCCTCCCTGGTCATGACTTCTGTGCAGCCTGAAGAACTGTGAGACAGTTAAACCTTTTCTCTTTATACATTGCCCAGTCTCAGGTATTTCTTTATAGCAGTGCAAGAACAAACTAATGCAGTTGTCAGTAAATAAAGAAATACATACAAGCCTAAACTTTTAATAATTTTCATTTTAAATAACATAAGACTAACTTTAATATTAAAATCAATGTTCACCCCATCAGTAATATTAGCATGTTCAAGTATGATGTTCTGTAAATAGACATAAATGAATGACAGCAACTGTTCCTATATTGTAAGAAATTGATGTTTTTTATTAAATAAAACATAAAACATAAGCAAAATTATTTTTGAAACAGAGATAACACTGAAGGGAAAACATTCAATGTAAAATATGATGTGAAAAAGATGCCATAGCTCTTTAAATCTTTACCATACATACATGTTTTGTTACATAAAAAGAGACAGAAAACCTGGTGTAGTGAGGCAATTTAAGAGACACATTTTAAATGAGATTTTCTCATTTTAAACTTAAACTTTTAATTTATTGTTATTGCCTATAATTTTTGTGATAGTTTTATTACAGTACATGTACATTTAATACATTAAACAGTTCCCCACTTAAATTATTAAAGTGAAAAAGCTACAGAATTGAGAAACTGCTTAAAGAAATATTTTGAATGAAAGGCTGCTTAACAGCTTTTGTAAGAAATAATTAAGAACCATGGACATAAAACAAAAATAAATGATATTTTCCATCAGAAAAAACTGACAAATTATATTAAGTGGGAACAATTTAAGATGCTAAAAATATTTCCGAGTTAAAGTACATAAAAGTAACCTTTTTGATGACTGAGGCTTAGGAAATTATTTTAGATGAGCTTTGAAAGGCTTTTTAAAATATTAATGATCATCAAATTGGGCCAAAAACCTTGGAACTTCAAATAGAGTACCTCCTTAATATAGCGTACATATAATTGCTACTTTAGTAAATATGAGAAAACAAATTGCATCAAATCAACCACCACCACCACATGGTCTTCTTTTAGTTCCTTTTCCACTACAGTGGGAAGAAAATAAACAAAAATGTACAATTGGATTAATTGAACCAAACCATCAAGGGAAACTATTAATTTTCTTGTTTATGAAGAATATTAATACATTCACAAAAAGCCCTAAGAAGCCCAATTTACCTTTGAAAATTATAACTTTTGATTTAAGAAAAAACAGGGAAGCTAAAACTGGTTAACCAATTTGATTGGTATATAAAACACACATAGTCCTAGTCTATCAAGCTGGGAGCCCTGCAAAATTTTACTTCATAACATGTAAGTTTATTTCTTAGTAAATATCTTTATCTGGTAGCACTGCTGCTAAAGATTGTTTTCATTATGTTGAGATTTTGCAACTGTAAGCATGAATTAACTTCATGATGTCAAAACATTCTGATAATCAGAACATCCCAGTTTGATTAACCTAGTTTTTATAGCTATTCAGATGAACAAACATCCTTGCTAGCATATAGATTATCTTGCATTAGGCTTTTTTCTCTAAAGCCTATCAATTGAAAAATCAGTATATTTTCACCTTCCATATTACCACCGTTTTTCGTCTTCTAATGAAATTATAAAACGGTTTCTGCACTAGAATTTTGCAGAAGTGGGATGTGACATAAATTCTAAATTTATCAGGTCAACTGTGCTCATGGTAGTAATTTTTTAAGTAAAGAACATACTCTGCCATATTCTTACAAAGGTATTACTGAGAAAATAGCGTTGAACTTAGGTGAAATTCGAAGTGGTCAGTGGTCAAAATGGAAATAACTGCCTTTAGGAACACTGAGTGCTAAAGAAAAAAAAAACCTAGTCTGTGCTTACAAAAGACCTGTGCAAACCCTAAAGTGTTCTACAATTGAAATGTGTCACCGCTAGGATTCACCAAGCAGTCAGTTTAATGAACTGTTTTTACTTGTTTACACATTTATACTTGTTTAGAGCTAGTAGGAACCTCTGAAATCATTTAATCTACACCTAATGAGCAAACGGAGACATTGAGAACTCCCAAGGGTTTATGTAAAGTCATAAGATAGTGATAGTGTCATTCATGAGCAAAACCCCAGATCTTGAGGCTGTTAGGTGCTGCTCCTTAGAGGGTTCCCCAGCCCTGCAATGAAGAGACCTATGAGTCACTCTACCAAGTAACCCTAAGTTTTGCTTTCTGGTAGATGACTTACGATGGGGACGCCTCTGTGCTCTCCCTCCTGCCCATGACTTATGTCTGCAAAATAGAGAGACATAACTATGAAATGATGAAACCAGGCTCCATCAATCAGTGCTATAGACTGAATGCTTATGTCTCCCCAAAGGTTCATATGTTGAAACCTAATCCTCAATGTGACTGGATTTGGAGCTGAGGCCTTTGTCATGTGATTAGGTCATAAGGATGGGGATCTTTTGAATAGGATTAGTCAGAGTGCCAGAGAGAGCCCAGAGAGTGCCCTGGCCCATTCCATCCTGTGAAGATGCAGTGAGAAGACGGGTGTCTATGAAACAGGAAGCAGGCCCTCATCAAACACAGAACGTACTGGCATTTTGATGTTGGACTTCGCAGCCTCCAGAACTGTGAAAAAATAAATTTCTAATACTTGTAAACCAACCGGTTTACCGCATCCTGTTATGGAAGCCCAAACAGTCTCAGACAATGGCTTTAAATTATTCCTTTCTACTTCTAATTTCTACTTAGCTGTTAGAATGCTTTAGGATTTGGAAATCTCCAGTGCATATTTTAGCAGTTTTCTAATTTTAAGGTAAAATAATCACACAGTGTAATGCAATTATATCAAATTATATAACCTCTGTGCAAAGAGGCCTGGGATATAAGAATGTCTAAGTACACAAACATATTCATGCATGCTACAGTCATTTGAGAACCAAGAAAGGCAGTTAATATAAAGCTCCCAAACAACAGCTAATATAAAAGCTGAAACCTATTTACCATGGGCCAGGCAATGATAGAAGCATTTTACATAATAATTAAATGCTCATAACAATCCTTTGTTGTGAATGCTATTATTAACATCCCCTCTTTACAGAAGAGAAAACTGAGGCTCAGAGAGATTCAGTCCTGTTACCAAACTGGCAAATCTAGAAATAGGCAATTCTAGAATTCAAATTGAAAGGAGTAAGACCCTGTATCCAAAAAAGTGGTAAAAAGGGAAGAAGTTTCATTCTGCTGGTATGGCAAATTTGTCTTCAAGAATCAAGCAAACCACCCGGTGGCTCACGACTGTAATCCCAGCACTTTGGGAGGCCAAGGCCGGTAGATCACCTGAGGTCAGGAGTTCGAGACCAACCTGGCCAACATGGTGAAACCCCGTCTCTACTAAAAATACAAAAATTAGCCAGGCATGGTGGCAGGCTCCTATAATCCCAACTACTCCAGAGGCTGAGGCAGGAAAATCGCTTTAACCCAGGAGGCGGAGGTTGCAGTGAGCCGAGGTAGTGCCATTGCACTCCAGCCTGGGCAACAAGAGCGAAACTTCATCTCAAAAAAAAAAAAAAAAAAAAATCAAGCAAGCAGAAGTGGATATAGGTTTAATGGCACTTGACACCCTGACACTCAGATAATTTTAGGAATCCCTTTAAGAAAAAAATACAAATGTATACATGCAGGGGCAAAAGACCCTGGAAGGCACTTGGTTCCAGTGAAGAATCTGAAGATCAGGCTTTACTTATTTTGTAGTGAGTTGTTGTGAGTTCACCTGCATATGGCAGAGGCAAGAGAAGGCAGAAGGAAGTTTTGCTGTCTCTGTGCCCCATGCAGACTGAAGATTTCTTCATGAGAACCCTTCAGGAGAAACAACAGCTACCCAGGGACTATGAATTAAATCAAGAGGAACCAAAGACGCATAAGCTATCTTTCAAATTTGTACGAGAAATATGTTCAAGTTAAAAGATAACATGCAGAAAATGTATTTAAAAATGTGTAAGAAAAAATGTGGGCCACAGCCGTTGGAACAATTTCATTATGATTGGGCTTCCCTTGGCTTTAGAATATACCAGGGAGGGCCGGGCGCAGTGGCTCACGCCTGTAATCCCAGCACTTTGGGAGGCCGAGGCGGGTGGATCACGAGGCCAAGAGATCGAGACCATCCTGGTCAACATGGTGAAACACCGTCTCTACTAAAAATACAAAAATTAGCTGGGCATGGTGGCTCACGCTTGTAGTCCCAGCTATTCAGGAGGCTGAGGCAGGAGAATTGCTTGAACCCGGGAGGCGGAGGTTGCGGTGAGCCAAGATCGAGCCATTGCACTCCAGCCTGGGTAACAAGAGTGAAACTCCATCTCAAAAAACAAAACAAAACAAACAAAAAAAAGAACATACCAGGGAGGAGAACGCTACTGCAGTAAAATCAGTAAAGAGGGCTACAGAGATTTTTCCAGTGCTTTAGTGGATTGATATAGAAGGCTAATGTCTAATCTCCTAATCTGCCTTGGTAGATAAAAGCAAGGGAGGTCTAGCAGGAGGGATCCAGGTGTAGTCAAACAGATGGGTTTGGGCAGACCTCCTAATCTGGAGTAACTGGAGGAAGGGCTGCAAAGTCTAAAGCCCAGCTACAGAGGTAGAAGACATCACTCAGCTACTGGGCAGGACTTCATGACTGGGAGCTTGCTTATAGAAAAACAAAAGGAGCTGAATTATCAACATTTGAGTATGCCTTCAAGGTAGGTGGGACCTCAGGTATCCAGAACAGAGACAGAAAGTGGGATGATGGTTGCCAGGGACTGAGGGAGCAGGGGATGAAGAGTTACTGTTTAGTGGGTGCAGAGATTCAGTTTAGGATGATCCAATATTCTGGAAATGAATGTTAGTGATGGTTCTACAACAACATTGGAAGGTACTTAATGCACTGAATTACATACTTAACGGTTAAGATGATAAAGTTTATGTTACCTGTATTTTCACAAAATACAAAAATATCCTTTTATAAAAGTGAATTTAAAAGACATCCCAGAACTTAAGGAAAATTCTGCAAATCAAAGCCACGAGTTTAGTTCTAAGGACCACAGAGGCTGGGAAATGAAGCAACTGATACTGCCTGTTCTTGTCATTTAATAATCTTTGTGTGAATTGTAGACTCAGAAGGCATTTGTATGACCTCTAAAGAGGTGAGAAGCCCGGTCCCCACTTCCAAATGGTTATAAATGGTGCACTCTCAGTAGAAGGAATTAAAAAGGCAAGGTGCCTACCTCCTTTTGCAAAAGTGGGGAATGGTGCAGGAGGCAGGAAAAACAAGGCCATAAAAATTCACAGAAAATAGCGTATGTCAAAGGAAAAGCAGTCTGGGCCAGATCAAAGCTATGACAGAAGTAATGATTGAGTTTATAGCTATATTTTCCTGTTTAAGGTAGGGGATTGTCTCTAAATTAAAGAGACAAAAATGACTGGATTAAGATGTCCTCAATTTAGAAACTGTCATTAAGGACTTTTTTTTTTTTTTAACCAAACAATTTCAGAAGCCTTAGAGCTCAGGAAGGGTGCTGATGTTAGGACTCCAGGGAAGGTAGAAAGAAACACACAATTCAAGGACAGTGATCACGCCTCCAACATTGACAAATGTGATCAAGTTCTATTGAAAGGAAAGGTTTAGTGGTCAGCTAGCACTGATTATTATTCCTAAAAACAAACTTTGGTCACAGATTCAGCAGCCTATGGGAAGTAAGTAAGGTGATTGACTTATACATTATCATTTTAAGAGGTAGAAGAAAAAGAATTATTAGTAACAGCTTCAACCACAAAATGCTTCCAGACATGTCACAGTTGGAATGAGACTGACAGAACTGTTAATCCTCTTCACTTTTTTAATAAATGAAAAAACTATGGTTCAGTGGGATGGAATGATTCATACAAAAATTTTCATTATGTGTGGCCAAATAAAAAATTACTCACAAGATTATATATAAGCCATGGGGTTTCATCATTGAGGTACGAAAAGAACTGGTGAGTCTAAAGAACATCATAAAAAAAGACAGGATCAAGAAAATGATGGATTAGACAAGCCATTGTTTTCTCTACAATGGTATGAAGTGCCATGTAAAGGTTAAAAAAAAAGTATATAATTGGCTGAGCCCAGTGGCTCTCACCTGTAATCCCAGCACGTTCGGAGGCCAAGGCGGATGGACCACTTGAGGTCAGGAGTTCAAGACCAGCCTGGTCAACAAGGCGAAACACCCTTTCTACTAAAAAGTACAAAAATTAGCTGGGTGTGGTGGCGAATGCCTTCAATCCCAACTACTCAGGAGGCTGCGGCAGGGAGAATTGCTTGAACCCAGGAGGTGGAGGTTGCAGTGAGCTGAGATTGTGCCACTGCACTCCAGACTGGGTGACAAAGCAAGACTCCATTTCAATATATGCGTGTGTGTGTGTATAATATATACATAGTATATATTTCACATATAGGCAAATATATATATACATACACACACACACACACACACACACATGCATATATATGTATAACTTGCCTGTATAGCTGTATCCCTGTGCTCAAACAGTAAGTGGAATGAAATGAAGGAAGGTTGCTTATGCAGATGACAGAGTGTCGGGAAACAGCCGACTCAACACAGGTTTAGAGACCTGGAAAACGTCAAAGTGGCCACCACATAAATAAGGAACGCAATAAGTGATGAAGATCAGGCTGCAGAAACTGGAACAAGAGTCCATTAAATAATGAAAGCATCACAGGAATAAATGGCAATGAGCAAGCAGAGACCAGACTGGTGAGAGACCTAGAAGCAGATATGCAGGAATGATGAGGGAAACAGACGATGGGCATTGTTACACGTGGGAGTTTTGCAACTTCAGCTAGAAGACAGGATAAGACTGGTAAAAACAGATCTGCTTCCATTTTTTTCTGTGTGTTCGTTATATACAGCTTGGGCTGGCAGAATGCATCATCTCGTTGATAAAGAGCTTTTTGTTACTGGCCTCATGAAATAGCAGGGGCCAAAGAGTCTGAAAAAGAGCTCATTATTTATGGCTAGATAGAAGAAGAGTTAGGTGTGTTCAATACAGAATCACTTTATGGTTGGAAGTCGATACCAGTTGCTATTTTTTGCATTTCAGTGGGTCAGAAGGAAGAAGAAAGCTATATCCACAAGAAAGTTTGAAATGCTGTATGATTGAAGGACAGTAGGGAGGGGATTTTTCTCTAAAGAGAACTTTCTCTAACATGGAAAGAAACAATATAAGAAAGGGCAAAGAACATCAAAGAGGGTAGGATGAAGGCCAAGCACTTTGAAATGAAAAGTAAGGTATAAGGCCGGGTGTGGTGGCTCACGCCTGTAATATCAGCACTTTGAGAGGTTGAGGCAGGCGGATCACGAGGTCAGGAGTTCAAGACAAGCCTGGCCAACATGGTGAAACCCTGTCCCTACTAAAAATACAAAAAAATCAGCTGGGCATGGTGGTGGGTGCTTGTAATCCCAGCTACTCGAACTGAGGCTTGAACCCTGAAGGCGGAGGTTGCAGTGAGCCGAGATTGCGCCATTGCACTCCAGCCCTGGCAACAGTGCAAGACTCTGTCTCAAAAAAAAAAAAAAAAAGAAAGAAAAAAGAAAAAAAGAAAGAAAAGTAAGGTATAATTTTGAGGCCAGATAGTTACAAAAGGGGGAAATAAAAAACACAATTAGGGGTCTTGAGGAAAAGAAAGGAGGAATAAAAAAATATATAAAATAATTTTTGCAATAAAGATTTTGACACAGGAAAATATTGAAGAGTAAAAGTTTACTCAGACGAGGAACAAAATAAAATCAAGAAGGGTAGAAAGAAAGATGCTGAAAAGACTCTTGTAATGAATTCAGCTAAGGAGAAATGTGGGGTTTGTCCAAGGTGGGAATGAACTACAATAGACCATATAAATTTTTTTTTAATCTAGAAAGAAAGGAAAAAGAAAAGAAAAAAAATGATTCAAGTCTAAAGTCTACACTCTGTTTGATATAAACATGCTTTGAATCATTCTATATAAAGGTAAGGTACTACCATTATAGGATATTTAGTTGGACTTTTTATAATGAAGAACAACTGATCTGGGATTTAGGAGTAAGATCAAGTAGTCTGAAATAAAAATTAGGTTTGACTATAAAGGTATCAGTTGATAGCACTTAATCAAAAACTCTTGTTGCCTCTGAAAAATTGCAGTGAAATGACTATAAAGTTTCCTTACTTCCTATAGTTCCCTGGTTGACCAGCTGTTGCAGGACTGAAATAAAGAAATCTGAGCTTAGATAAGGCTTTCTCTGGGAAAACAGGTGGGAGAAGAATGACACTGCTCAGACCAGAGGCAGATAACCTTTCAGGAATGGAAGGCCACACACTGCTGCTCCCAATTCTTCAGATCTGCGGTGAGGGTTGGGGTACTGGAAGCCAGGTACGCATCCTTTCAACAACACCCCCATGTCCTATGTCAAACCTGCCTCCAGCCTTTCATATTCAGTCCCATCTATCCTTCTTCGCACCCCGCTCCCACTTTTTTCCTAATGCAAATCCTCTTGGGGAAAGTCAAGCCTGTGTGACTTTCATCTCTCTAGGTGTCTATATCAGACATTTAGACTGTTTTTCCTAGAGCTGAAGCTGAGAGCAATTGCCCTACTCAGACTGCAGGTTTTTTCCCCAAGACTCTGAGGTAGGAAATGGACATTCTGAGGTACGGCACATCTGAAGAAAGGGAAGAATCAGATGTCAGAGATCAGTTGTCACAGGGAGGATGTGGCAGAAGTCACCTGCCTGTGACAACTGAGGGAAGCATGGAGATGGAAGACGGGAGGGGGAAAGACTCATTACTCCTACTTTCAATGAAAGCAGCTCCCTTGTGGGGTGGAAACACTCTAGGTTTACTGTAAAATGACTTTGGGAGAGACCTAATGGTCAACGTACAGACCAGATAATTATACAGAAGCCCTCTTAGGAACAATCAAAGTCAGCACCAAGTTCAAAATCTAGTGTAGTCATGTATCATCCAGGCAGAGCTAATGAAGGACACCAGATCTCATCCTATCTGATCCTTCAAAGGTAACTAAAATATCATACTCAGACTTTTATTTTTTTGAGGCAGAGTCTCACTCTGTTGCCCAGGCTAGAGTACAGTGGCATGATCTCGGCTCAATGTAACCTCTGCCTCCCGGGTTCAAGTGATTGTCCTGCCTCCTGAGTAGCTGGGACTACAGGCACATGCCACCACGCCTGGCTAATTTTTGCATTTTTAGTAGAGATGCGGTTTCACCATGTTGGCCAGGATGGTCTCAATCTCTTGACCTCGTGATGTGCCGGCCTCGGCCTCCCAAAGTGCTGGGATTACAGGCGTGAGCCACCCTGCCCGGCTCATACCCAGACTTTTTAGAATGAAAAAGGACTCACAATGGAATGTGTATTCCCCATTCAGTGTTGCCTTTTATTTTCACAGTAAAACTATAAGAGAGTAAGTTGTTGAGCACATTGCTATTAAAAGAACACAACCAACAGTTGGAAATTAAACTAAAAAATTTGGGCTATAGCCTGAAACATACTAACATTTTCTAATATCCCACAATGGAGCCATATATTAGAAGCAATTTCTATTTTCGGTTTTATTTCCTCCCGGCATAACGAAAATTTATTATTTTACGACTTCGTGTGTGATATTGCACTGCCTCGTAATTTCCCCAAATTCATCCTTTTTCAAGCTTTTAAAAGAAGGCCTGTCATTTCAACATTCCATTATGTAATAAACAGATTTATAAATTTCCTATCTATCTTATTCTTCTGTAAAATTGAGACTCAGTGCAAATCTGTTTGCATGTTGATGAGGATATTTCAAGGACCACAAATTCTACAATAACCCTGATGCTTCACCAGCAGGACTTGAGGTTTGGGTTTTTAAAATTCCACTCTTCTTCAATGATTACAGGATATAGTAAGAGCATAAGTAGGGCCTTTTTTTTCCTATACCAAGGCTTATATTGGAATGAATCCCAGGAACACTTTTCCTGTGTTTGAGAAGCATACGTTCTTCTGTTCTCTGATTCTATCGAAATTATGCACAAAGTTCTGTGGTTTCTAGGATATGAGGCAATAGGAATTTGCTTTCCTTTGCTATTATTCAGCAACTCGAGGCTATTTGTAATCACAGCACATCCATCTGAATTTAGCTGTCTGACAGAAATGGAGACATTTACTTCTCTCTCTAGGCACTGTGGTTTTGTCAGGTGACAAGAAATGCAGTCGCGGCCCTGTTGTGGAAGCAACTAGAAACTGCAAGACTTGAACTTAAAAGAGCCTTTAGAAATGCTTTATTGGAACGTTATTTTCCACCTGAAGCTGACTGATTCCATTTCTCACAATTGCAATTATCCATTTGTTACAAGCTGCTCCTGTATCTTCATTATAAAAACCCAGTTTGGTTCCTTTTAGCGGTTTTTCCAGCAAAGCACAACAGTAAACATTGATCTGCTTATTGGAAGAAAAGAAAGAAGAAAGAAAGAAAGAAAGAAAGAAAGAAAGAAAGAAAGAAAGAAAGAAAGAAAGAAGGAAGGAAGGAAAGAAAGGAAAGAAAGAAAGGAAGGAAGAGAAAGAAAGAAAAAAAGAAGAAAGAAAGAAAGACAAAGAGATAGAAAAAGAAAGAAAGAAAAGAAAAGGAAGGAAGGAAAGGAGAAAGGAAAGAAGAGAGTGGAAAAGAATAGACAAGAAAAGAAAAAAGCAACGTTTTCAAGAGAAAAACTAGAATGGTGACTGAAAGAATTACCAGTCCAGCATTAATCAGAATCTGGCTTTTAGACCTGAGGCACACACTAGCTGTGACTGATACACTTCTTAACCCAGGAACTGCAGCATGACTGACGTTTTGGTTGAGATCATTTTTGGTTATAGAGACTTTTCTGCGTGTTACAGAATGTTTAGCAGCACCCCTGGCCTCTCCCCAGGATGCTAGTGGCACCTCTACCTGGGATGCTAATAGCACTCCTCTACCCTTGGGACATCCAAAAATGTCTCCAGGCATTGCCCTGGGATGCAAAGTCACCCTTTGTTAAGAAGCATTGTCTTAAGCCCTAGTGAAACTGAGTGAAACATCTATAAAGTGAAACTGATGAGAGCAGAGAGCTGCTGTTGTTGGTATAAGGTAAAATAATGCATTTGAAAGGGTAGTCTGCAATCTAAATGTAAGGCATTATTATATTTTATAGACAGATTTATTTATTCACATACTAACTTTAAGATATCTTCACGGGGAGCAGGGGACTCAGCACGTCTCAGCTGGCAGAATATGACAAGAGTGTTAAGGAGAAATGTATCCTCTTTTCAACTGTAATATCAAGAGTTAAGAATTTACAGACACATCAATGTTTTAAACTCCTGTATAACAAGTTAACAAAAGGATTCAGGTGCTGAACAGGGATTTGATCCAGATGATCACTGAGGTTGATTTCAGCTTTGAAGATCCTTCAAAAATAAGAAAATTAGAATGGGATTAATATTTCTAGAATAATCAATATCCATTCTCTAGAAGCATATTAATCTCCATTTATTGAAATAAAATTAATTGCCGTAGAAGTGACTAAGTTCTCCGGAGAATGGATACACTGTAGATGTGGTCTTGAAAGCAAACTGCTCAAAATGAAGCTGTAGGTATTTTCTAGATATTCTTCTTGAAAGACAACACATTACCTCTAAGAAAAGGGAAAGAGACTGGGAGGCATGGCTTTGGAGCAGACAGCTCAGAGAATGGACGCTCAGATGTTCCGATCAAGATCAAAGCCTATTATTCGGTGTAGCTAAACGGACAAAATGAACGTGAAGCCAAATTTATGCACAGCAGGGATGAGTAACTTATAGAGGCAGAAATGAAGGGATATTCCTGTTGGAGAATACTGACTCTCAATCTTTATACATTTGGCTAGGACTTATACTTCTAACACTCTTAGGAAGTCCTAGAATTTTGAAGGTTTTCCTGGACTTTTCTGTAGTAATTAATTTTTAAAATAATATGAACAAAAATATCTGTGTTCAAAAAGAGATCCTTTGCATTCAATTCTGTTCTTTTATTATTTCTTTCACATTAAAAAAAAAGTGAAGGTTGCAGAATGCAATTGTTTCTTTGTGCAAGCCACTTTTGCATAATGTCAAGCAAACACTTACAAAAGAATCAGCTGTACAAACAACATGAGCTAAGAGAAATGATGATAAGCGTTTAAAATGAGTATCTTGTTGCAGCTAGTGATCCAACAGTCTGTGGCATTGAGAAATTGAGGGCATAGACATGAAGGAAATCAACTGAAAAAAGGTGACCTGGATTTTGGGTTTACTTAACTCCTGTAAATGGGATATTAAGAGATAAATCAAAAGATTTGGAGAAATGACAAAATACCCAACACTTAAAAGATGTTTTCCTTCATTTTAATCCTACGTTAAGCTTCTCAAGAAATATTTACATCACCTGATGCAGCATCTATGGTAAATGCACGATTGTACTGCATATTTTAAAACAATTTTAGTTTCTTTTGATTGACAACATTAGAGAAGAAAAAGAATATTATTTTAGAGTGTCTGGTCCTTAAGATTTTGGCAGATAAAGAAAAATTCCATGAAATGGAAGACATTTTTCCTCTTGGTTTTAAACTTCTAATAAAATGTTGCTGACAGACTAATTATAAATGTTTTATGTATTTCATGCATATGTGTTCCTCTCTAAACCAATTTAATTCCCATTAATGCTAATCTTGTTAATACCCACTCAGAGAGGAAAGTAATACTCTTAATAAACTATTGATTTATTTGAGTGATTTAAATGGGGGATGGGCAGAAACAGATGAGAGAAGAGGAAAAGCCACCATTTTGCCCACAAATGCATTTCCTAGAATATTTTTCCAAATATTAATGAACATTAGGTTAATAAATGGTATAAATAGGAAGTGGGGGGAGAATAAAGTGACAAAGTGACAGTCATCCATCCATGAAAAATAAAAATATTGTAAACAAATAGCTAATTATTTTTTAGAGTACTAGCAATTAGAAGTGAGATATTACGAAAGGTAGGTTTTCTTTCTTTAAAAAGAGTTAAACTAAAATACAAATGAGTCATACTTGCAAGCGATAATTGAAGTCTGTTTTTCTTTCTTAAAAAAGTCGGTTAAGTCAACAAATGGGTAAGTTATGTTCCTGAAACATCTTGTGCTACCCCTAGTGTGGCTGGCCACCTTGTCCTCCATGCAAGAATCCAACAATTCCTTTCCAATTCAATCAAGCACCCATCAGTCAAGATTTCCATATCTCAGGGTACTTTAAGAAGCCAAGAAGCAAGATTGGCTCTTAAGAGAGGCTGTGTCCAGGTCTGAGTGGTTTCCTTGAACACAGCTTTGTAATGAGACTTGGGGGTAGCCTGGGACTTAGAAAACAAGCGAACACCCTCTCTGTCCATTTTCAGATCATCTGAAAACTAGATAACCATTTCTAAAGGTGCAGATGTCTTCTTTCCAATTCTCCCTGGAAAAAGTGGCCTGAAATAGGGAACAAGTGGAAGATGGAATTTTGTCCAGAACCCACCATTTGGCCTTTAGATACATCATTCCACCTTCCGGAGACTCAGTTTTCCTTTCTGTAAAAAGGGGATAATAATCTTTACTTACTGTGCTCTTATATAACAGAGCAAGATTTTTTTTTTTTAAGGGACCAAAAAGGTGTATTGGAAAGTAGTATGAAAACTGTGAAGTGGGTACAAACATATAATACTAACTGGGAAATAATTTAAGAAAAAGTGGCACATGAAAAAGGGGAGAGAAATATAAGGATAGATATCAATTTTATCAGGGCCTTGTATTAAAAGAAGAGAGAGAGAGATGTTTACCCTCAGGATTTTCTGAAAACTTTTAATGACAACTGATGCTTATACTTTATGGGTACACAGAACATAAAATAAAAACTGAAAATTGAAAGCCTTTAGACAGTAAAATTTTCCTTTTTTTGATTCAAATGTTTGGTGTTGGTTATACATTAAGATGGGGTGGGGGTGAGAACAATCTGTTAACATTCATTGAAAAAATACTGAAACATATTTTCAGCACAAATATTAAACTGCCTCTTCTTCTCTACCGATTGGTAAAAAAATATATTATATTTTGATTTTTTTTTTCTTTTTAAATTATGTGGTTATCCATCCCAGCCGAAGTCGTGCCCGGTCATCTGGTAGAACTTGAGGTTGAAAGGCCGGTAGAACTCGCGCAGCCTGCGCACCACCTCGCGGTCGATCTCGGGGTGGGTCCTGCCCTTGGTCTTGCCCAGGCAGTGGGGCCGGCTGCTGCCCTCCGCCTTCTTCAGGCAGGGGAAGCCCTTGGTCTTGTTGAAGTAGAAGTGCTTGTCC
>CAUYLG010029259.1:0-24048 GCA_963573385.1 Cacajao melanocephalus
TTCTAGCCTGGGCAATAGAACAAGAATCCCGTTCTCTCTCCCTCTTTCTCTTCCTCTTTCTTTCTCTCGTACATTCTTTTTTTTCTTTCTTTCACTCTCACTTTCTTTCCTCTCTTTTTCTTTCTTTCAAAAAAAAAAAAATAGAATTAACATGAAATGGATCATATGCCTAAAGGCAGGAGGTAAAAAATTATAAAACTTCCACAGAAAACATAGGTGAAAATCCTAATGACATATTATGAAGATATCTTCAATATAATAAAAATAAAATTAAAAAAAAAAATTGAGTTTGAATATTAATTTGTAAACCTCTTAACTATACTTAATAATAGTCTTTCTCAACTGAGATTGTAATTGTAGTAATCAGCACCAGCCCAACACTGTCACCAGCCCTTAAGAATATCCCAAGAACATCACAGGTTGAATGAAGTTCTTTTTCAGGATTAGGTGTGTGCATTCTACCATACACGTTAAGCTCATTCAGCCATCATACCAATCCAGCTAAGATAGCTCAATTTGAAGAGACTGATTGTTTTGTATATGTTTGTTATTATCCATATTTATCTCCCAACACTTCAGTAAAGCAGAGTTCCTAGTGTGCAAGCCTTACTATGGGGACATGTTCATCAATAAACCCTGAATGTTGCGTATTGGTGACTATAGTACATGGAAACGAGTAGAGAAAGTCCAAAAGGTTTTCTTTGAATAGAAGAAACAAAACCGTGACCTTCTTTTACTACTGTTGTAACAAATCAGCACATGTTTAGGAATTTAAGGCTATACAAATGTACTCTTAAAGTTCTAGATGTAAGAAGTCTGAAACAAGAAAATAGTTCTCTGTTCTTTTTAGGAGCTCTGAGGAGAATCTCTTTCCATAACTTTTCTGGCTGCTGGAGTTCACATTCATTGACTCATGGTCCCATCTACTGTCCACTAAATCAGCAGTATAGCATCTTCCACAATTTCTATCTCTTGGTGGTGGCTTTCACATTGCCTTTGCCTTTTCTGACTACAGTCCTCCTGCCTCCTTATAAAGACCCTTTTAATCACATTGGTGTTGGGATTCACTTGGGGTGGCTGGCAAAATATTAAGGAAAATATTAAGAGATAGTTATAGGTTATATTCTCAAATCTTTTGGAAGGTGGAAAGGTTTTTATTAACTTATGGAACAGGCTGAAGGCAGCCAGTTCTTACATTAGAGTATTAAGTCACAGGGTAAAAATTAGGATAATAGAAGCTTCCCCAGTTAAGTCTGTTTACCTCACATTCCTTTGTCCCTACTCTAATTTGTTAACTCATGTAAACTTTGTGCTGGATGGTCCTCTCAGAAGGAGGTCGAAGGGGAATTATCCATTAATGGTGTTTATTCTGGGCCTTGCAAACAAAAGCTGTTATCATTCTTAAAACCACTCTTTTAACAACGTTAATTGTACACAAGCGTGTTGACTTAGAACCTCTATTATTAACCTATACTGAATAAATGCTAGGAGGAACAGGGAGTCATTGTCGGTTAGCTGCAATCACCCTCTGAAAGCAGCTGATGACCATCCCTAGCCCACTCAACACTGTATTCTGTGTGCATGAATGCATTCATTCATTCATTCACTCATTATGCTCTAATAAAAGTAATATGAATATAGTTTATTCACAACAGTTAATGAAAACCGTTACTGTACTGTACTCACTCTTCTTCTAGGGATATCTGATAACTGAGACAGCTACCAAGTTCCTAATGTGCCAGTAGTGATACTGCATGAATCAAACCAGATGACACAAGACATCATCACAGAAATCACAATGACATGAAATTTAAGACTTAGGAATTATTTCTTTCTGGAATTTTTCATTTAATGTTTTTAGACCACAATTGACTGCCAGCAACTGAACCTACAGACCAGCCTGAACAACACGGAGAAAACCTGCCTCTACTAAAGATAAAAATACAAAATTAGCTGGGCATGTTGGCACATGCCTGTAATTCCAGCTACTTGGGAGGCTGAGGCAGGGTAATTGCTTGAACCTGGGAGGCAGAGGTTGCAGTGAGCCAAGATCGTGCCATTGCACTCCAGCCTGGGCAACAATAGCAAAACTCTGTCTGAAAAAAAAAAAAGAAAAGAAAAGAAAGTAAAACTGCAAACAGGGCAGACTACTGTGTATCTCTGTCAAAACTTCCCTCTTGTTATAAAGACACCACTCATTGGAATAGAGCCCTCTCTAATCCAATAGAGCCTCACCTTCTTTATTTCCAAATAAGGCCACATTCAAAGTTTCCTGGGGTTAGACCACAATTCATTTACGGGAAACAGAATTCAATCCATAACAGAGACTTAAGAAATGGTTTCCCAACATGGACATGAACAGTGTCCCTCATTCCCATTCTGCCTGACCTCAATCAAGATATAGACTAGATTCCTCTGTCCAAGAAAAATGTATCAGCTCATTTAAGTAGTAGTGTAGTATTTACATTTGAAATAGGAATGCTAAAGATTAGTAGAGAAGTTTCAAACACATGCTGACCTCAATGAATCAGTACTCTTGGTTCCCATGTGATTATGTAGCCTCATTTGAAAAACTGAACCAGTGCATTTTGGTTTTGGTTTTATTTTTGACTCTGTGTGATAGGCTTATGTATGCTTTTAACCTTCCACATAACCAAAGAAGGGGCAGAGAGAGAAATAGAAAAAATATGACTATATTCTCCACAGCCAAGATAAAATTTGAAATGCCAGTATCTCTTCTTAAATTCCTGAGATTTGGAACAGATTTTATCTGGAATAGTTTTTTATTTGTGTTTCATGTCCCTAAGTATATTTTGTTTTATGCTGTATATTAAATGGAAACTGCCATAGTAGAGATTGTCATATTACTTTTGTAAATGTGCCCAAAGGTTATTAAGCAATAAACCTTTCTAATAAATATAATTCATGAATATGAAAATGCTCATAAATGATATTTAATTCTTACAGGGAGCCACAGAAGCTCTGAAACCATGAGATGATATATTCTTTTTGGACTTTGTACAAGCTTCTCTGGTACAGAATCAAGGTTGAAAGGAATGAATACTGACTTAGAACTATAGTGCAAGTCATAAATTAGGAAAAACCACCATATCATAGGCTACTCTTGGAAAAAATGGCATCCTCCCTTGTGATCATTATTCGCTGTTGATGAGTTTGTATTGTTGGATATATTTTATCTCCTAATTTATAGGATATTTCAAAAATTTATAGAAAAAAAGAATTTTATTATAATTTTAATTAATATTTTTACCCTTCAAAATTTTACATTTAAATAGGATAAACACACTGAGGGAAATTTATTATTCATTTATGTAAATTTTAATACTACTCTATATAAAATTTCATAATTATTGTTTATATTTTTATTATAGTCATTTATGTCTGTCACCCCTTCTAAACTGCAAGGACCTTGAAAGTAACACAGTGTTTCATTTAGCTCTGTAATCAGTGCTTGCATGTGAACAAATGGTAATCATTTAATAAATGCTCTTATATTTTTTAAAAACTTAAATTGAGAACTGGCAAAGTTCCTAATAATTAAGCAGTATGCACATATCCAATAAAAACAAAATTTGTAAATAAATGGCAATGAATGCTATTGAAGAAAAACATTAATTAGTCACTCACTGCATAAGATAGGGTTTTTGTTTTTTTTTTTGGTCAGTGACAGGCAATATAAAATGGTAATCTCATAAGATTGTAATATGGCATTTTCACTGTACCTTTCCTATATTTAGACATGTTTGGATACACAAATACCATTGTGTTACAATTGCCTACAGTATTCAGTATTCAGGACAGTATCATGTTGCCCAAGTTTGAAGCCTAGGAGCAATAGGTTATACCAGACAGCATAGATGCATAGTAGACTATATGCCATCAGGGTTTGAATAAGTTCACTCTGTAAAGTCCACACAAGGCTGAAATCACCTAAGGTCATGTTGCTGCAAACATATTACCATCATTAAGTGACACACACATATATTTGTATAAACTGAGATTTCGTATTGATTGAAAGCAAGCCATCTGTTGTGGTGGTTTCTGTTTTGTTCACTTTAATGTTAAAGATGCCAATAAAACTTCATATGCTATAAGAAATTGGGAATCCATGAATTTCTTAGTAGAACATATATTGGTCAGGTTCCTCCATAGAAACAGAATAGGATATCCATCTATCCACAGATAAATACATAGAAAGAGATCAATTATAAGAACTGAGTTACACAATTATGAATGCTGAGAAGTCACACAATCTGCTGACCAGAAGCAGGAGACCTGCGAAAGCTGGTGGTCTCATCAAGTCTACATGCCTGAGAATCAGGGTGGCAGTCAATGGTGTAAATCCCAGTCCAAGGGCAGAAGACTAATGTCCGAGCTTAGCAGGCAGGAAGCAAAGGGGAAAATTCCTCCTTCCTCCATCTTTTTGTTCTGTTCAGTCCTTCAATGAACTGGATGATGCCCTCTTACTTTGGGTAAGGCACTCTACCTTGCTGAATCCAACAATTCAAATACTAATTTCATTCAGAAATGTTATCACAGACACATTCAGAAATAATGTTTAATCTGGGCAGTCTATGGCCAATTCAAGCTGACACATAAAACTAACCATCACAAATATTTAGAAAAACAGATTACATAGGCCTTTTTTATCTCTCTATAGAAAGGTACCTATATATGATATCTATTTATACATATATAATATACATGTTATATATATATCTTATACATGTTATATACACATATAACTTTTCAGTTTATACTTACTATTTATGTTTCAAAAGAGAGTCAATAAACACATACTGAACTCTGATCTGATTTCAAGCACTGTGCTAGGCCTTTGGGGCATAGGTTGAATAAGGCACACACAGCCCTCCTCAGCTCACGTTTTTGGTACTAACAACATCTACCAAGGGTCTTTCATATTTTGTGTAAATCATATTTTAATGCTATTTTTTACCTTTGAAACTTTTTTTAGGAAGTGGCATGTTATGATTACAAATAAACATTTTGAGATACTAAACTCTTCTCTGTTTTCATTTAAGGTGTAGTAAAATGGCTATTTACAAGTGATTATTATAGTTCAACGAAGCTCTTTAAATACTTTCTAGAATAACCATGTATCAAAAAAGAATGGTCATGTGTTTGTCACTTGCCTAACTAGTCTTCCTACATAATCTACAGCTGTTTTCCTGAATTAGCAGTTGCTATCACATTATCATCTTCCTTCTTCTCCTTACCTGTCTCCTGCCCCATACACTCAAACCACAAGTTCACAGTATGTCCATCTTCTAAGCGCAATCTAAAAAATCACTTCTCCCTTGCCCAATCATCACCAGTGTTGTATCTTCACTAAGCTGAAAATAGCTCTATTCTAAAAATTCTATGGTATTATATCAGAACATGTTTCATTGAGGCTTTATCTGTTTCAATGGAGCCATGTCACACGTTATCTACTAGGTGTGACCTGCTAAGAGGTGAGAACATTTCTCACTCATCTTTGAATCACATAATACCTAACACAGTGCCTTACCAAGGCTGCATCTGTAAAGAAAATATTTTTTGGATTAATATATAAACTAGTACCATTTAACATTAACTCTTGGAAGCACTCTCATTCAATCACATAAAAACCATAGGATAATATCCTGCAGGACTCTGAGAAGACTCTCAATTGAATCAGAATTCAAGATTATTGGGATTTTGACATTTGTTCATTATATCTGGATTTGGGAATACATGATAAGTTAATTGGGTTGAGAGGGATATGAGGACTTTTACTGACATCAACAATTGTTTTCTCAAAATAATTGAGAGCTCTCTCTATAACATATTCTAAGTAAACTATAATGAAATAAAAATAGAAACCTATAATCTTTGACCACATACAGAAAAGTTAATAATTTTAGACATTTTAGCAATTAAAATATTAAAGTCATGTGGGATTATTTTTTACAAATAAGTGTAAATGGAAATTTAACTTCTTTGGAATAACAGAGTTTCCACAATTCATGCCAATGTTTCTTCCACTTTTTGGAACACTATTACTTGACAGGCACATAAACTGGACTTTTACTTATATCCCAGAAGAAAACATATGTATTTTTGGACACAGAAAATAAGTACCAGATCTTGTGTATTGTAAAGTGAAAAAACATAACCAGTTTCAATTTATTTTCTGAACCTCACTGATTACATAGAGGAAGGAAGTGAACACTTAGATGGATACATTTTGTTCCACCTGACTGGCTAGTGGCATTATATATAACCTCACATTTAATCATTAACACCTTTAAAACAAAATACATATTTCCTGTTTTATAAATAAATAGTTGAGGTTTTGATACATTTCTAAGATTGAATGGCTAGTAAGAGTTGGAATTAGAACCTAAATATGTCTAATTCTATATTCCATGTTCTTTCCACTTCCAAGAGACTGTGATGTGTTGGTAAATGTTTAACAGATGGCTGGTGTGGGAAGAGCCTGATTTATAGCCTTGGCTGATTTTCAGGGCACAAATGCTCTTGCCTTGACGAATTTCAAGCTACCAATACCATCTTAATAAAGATGGACTGACCAAAAATTAACTATTGGGTGCTAGGAACAACCACCTACAGCACATTGCTATGAAAAATCATTTTGTTATAGGCAGTTATAGTATCAGGGCAAGGTCGTAGAGAAGACATCAATTGTTCATGCTTTTAATGCTGAGTCAAAAATAGAAACAAATGACATCCTAGGAGTTTGGAAAAATAAGAAACTGAGCAAACAGCAAGAGGAAATCAAAAATTTCCAGTGGTTAGATATCAGGAAGAGAATAAGAGATTACATATGAGAAAACCTATAAAATTATTTTTGTTATCTTCAGCCTACATTTCTCCATGTCTCATCTTGAGATTTTTTAAATATTATATGAATGCATATCCCTCAGATAACATAGTTTAAAATTGCAAAAACTGGAAACAATTTAAATGCCTATTAACAGTGGAATACACAGATGGTAATAAATGGTAAAATATTCATATAATATAGTATAATACCATACAGCAGTGGAAAAAAATGAACTACCACACAAGTCGGCATGGATAAACCTCAAAAATATTAAAAGGGAACGACACAATGGACACAAAAATACAAAAAGAGAAATTCCATTTAAATGATTTTTTAGGTTGGACACAGTGGCTCACACCTGTAATCCCAACACTTTGAGAGGCCAAGGTGGGAAGATAACGAGGTCAAGAGATTGAGACCATTGTGGCCAACATGGTGAAACTCCATCTCTACTAAAAATACAAAAATTAGCTGGATGTGGTGACACACCCTGGTAGTCCCAGCTACCTGGGAGGCTAAGGGAGGAAAATAGCTTGAATCCAGGAGGCGGAGGTTGCAGTGAGCCAAAATTGTGCCACTGCACTCCAGCCTGGCAACAGAGTGAGATTCCACCTCAAAAATAATAATTTTTTAAAACAGGCAAAACTAATCAGAATATTAGTTTCCAATGTATTTGCAGATAGTAAATGCCTTTATAATAAGACAAAGAAAGGACTAACAATAAATTCTGGGTAGTGGTTTTCTGTAGGAACAGAGAGAAGATGAAATGTGGTTTGAGTATACAAGGTAATATTTTATTTATTGATCTAATGTCTGCATATATAGTTGTTCAATTTTATTTGTTCTTAAAACTTGCTTATCTGTTCACACACGTGTGGGTACAATAATTTGCAATAATGTTTTAAAGACTCAATAACAATTCTAGCCACAATTCATGGAAGTGGATGAAATAATTTAAATTTATTACTTTTGCTTGTGGTTTATACATAGTGTCTTGTCATGTAAGTTGAGTGAAATGTAGTACTATGTAACACTCATAAGGACCCTGTTTTCCTCACTTCTGTATATTAACTGATTAGAGTAGTCAAAGTACATAGAAGGCACTTAACAACTGGTAAATCTGATCACCTTACCACTTAAACAACATATTTATACTTGGTATAAAAATACTGATACACCATTTCAACAGCAGTCAAGTATAAAAATAAATCCAAAGTCAAAACAGAGAAATAGAAGAATAGTGATTTAAAATCCTTAAAACCATATGAATGTAAACATTCTAATAAAAACTAAAATATTTGGTAAATTTGGAAATTCATTTATAGTAAAAGCATGTAGTAGAGTAAAACTACAAGAATTGTTGAGTATATGCTGAGATGTGTTAAATTTAACAACAGATGTCAGTGTACTAAAAATAAAATTTTCTGCTTGTAAGATAGTAGTTTTATAATAATCATATATATATATAAAATTAATATAGTGATAAAGCAGAGAAAAACCAATATAAACATCAATGTGCATAGTAATAATTTAAAATGATATTTTTATTAACAATCAACTATATATATAAGGCTCATAATAGAGCATTTGAATTAGCAGAACGGGATAAATGTTATGCATATTTTGAACTCAATTAATTATCAATATTATTTGTTAATACAGTTTAAGAGTGTTTAGTCATTTATTATTAGTAGTATACATTGGATACTGGACCTTATACAACTTAGAGCTCACATTAAATAGTGACAATGTATATATTAAAAGGCTTATAATATCAAAATTGAACTAATAGTATAATTGAAAAGTATTAAGTAGGACTGTGGGTACACAGAGAAGAAACTGCAAGAAAGATAATGTTTCCTTGTTTTATAAAAAAATTTATATAGTATTTTTTATGAAACATTATGATAACATTTTCCCAATTATTAAGAAAATATATCACATATTATTCCACAAAATATCATCACTAAAACCCACATTCTTCAATGTTTTATATACATACATTAACATTTTAATAATGAAGTAATCTATATTTGAGACCTATTTTATTCATCTAATCTTATAAATAAAGCATTTTATGAATATCTTTTGGAAACAACTTAAAATCGTCTTTATTTGGATCCATTTTCACATGCAAAATTACTATTTCCAAGGATCTACGTGTTTTTAGACCCTGTTACAGACTGCAGATTTAAAACGTTTACCAATTCATGACATTAGAAATATGAATGTGTCTGTTTAATCATTATTAAAGAGAGTAAGTTTTACCTTTAAAGAACAATTAGTTATTTGACATGACATTGCTTTGCAGACTGACTTGTAACCTATTATCAGAGACATTGAAAATACTTTCAAAAGCATGTTGACTGATTAGATTTCTTCTTTTATGGAGTATTTGATTATGCTATTTTCGATTTTATTGGTGATTTACTTACACATTTTGCAAGATCTGCACAACAAAGAAGTTAACTAGTTTTAAAACATTTTTGCAGAAAAATAGGAAAGTATGAAATTAACCATTAAACAAGTAGACTGAATATATTGGTTTTCAAATTACTAATCAGTCCCATATAATATATAATCCATCGCATATCTGCTTGTTTGTGATAGTAAGAAAATATTATAAAAGCTTGTGCTATAAGAATATATAAAAGGAGTTTCCTAAGTCCTAACTCTTAGTACAGTAAGAGTTTAGACTCTTACTATAGTTTTGACTCTTAATGTAGTTTTCAGATAGCAAGGATGATAAACGGTAGAGGGTAGTGGGAGGGACTGAAGATGAGAAAGGTAATATTATCAAATGGCTCTATCACGATCTTAACACCAAGGACAAAATATTGCAAGAAGCAGTCACTTATAACAGTAAAATAAAATCATTTGAATGTATGTGTCCCAATGTAATATTACTGTCTTTGTTTTGTAGGCATGTATTCTCAAAAGAGAAATAAAGTGACTTGTCAAAGGAGTAATGTTCAGTAAAGCCAAATTGTGGTTGATTGCCAAGTCAGAATTTTCCACTAACATTATCTATAAAAATTCTGCTTAGTTTTATTTCATGGTAAAGCCCATTTTTAAAATATACATATTGTTATATTTATCTATTACATTAATAACAAAGGAATTATCATGAGCCTTTTTTTTTTTGTACTCATTTTGTAAAATTTTCCATTTCACTGATTTCTGGCATTTGTATTATTTCTTACTTTCTAGTTTCTTGGAGCTTACATTGTCCCTTTTTATTTACCTCTTATGGTGACAGTACAGGTAACTGATTTTCAATGTCTGGTATTTTAATATATGCATTTAAGCTATAATATTCTTTTAAGTATGTTGTAGTTGAATCTTACAACCTTTGATAGATCACATTGTTATTAATAACCACCTCAAATTATTTACTAATTTCCTTTGTAATATCTTCTTGGACCAATGAGTTAAGTGTGTCACGCAAATATTCAAACATTTATTTTTTTTTTGTCTTTCAGTAAGAGAAGCATAATTTAATTCATAGTTATCAGAAAAACTTTACTAAATTAATTTCAAACTTTTGTTATGTTGCAGACACATTGATGACCCAGTATACAGTGCATCTTAAAAAATTTACTATATATAATTTCTGGTTATTGATTAAAGTATTCAATGTGTCACTAGATCAAACTGGTTAATTTTGCTTGGTCAAAAATTATATACAGGCAACAGCTTTTTTCACAACAGGTCTATCACTTATGGAATGAGGTGTATTAACATTTCCACACATTATCATGGATTTGTCTATCTGTGCTCTTCTTTTGGTCAATTTTTAAAAATATAATTGATGCCAAGTTATAAACAGTATATAATTTTATAATTGCATAAACTTCCTTTTGAATTTATCTTTATACTTTTATGAAATGTCTGACTCCCTACAGAATCCAGTAGCCCTCGGAATGTCTGAAGACCCTCATCCCCATCCCCGCTCCTCACCCTCACCCCCGAGGTGGTTTTATATCTTTTTCAATCATTTTATTTTAAATTTATCTGAGTCTTTTTTTCTTCAACTTTTATTTTAAGTTCTAGGGTACATGTGCAGGATGTGCAGGTTTGTTACATAGGTAAACACCTGCCATGGTGGTTTGCTGCACAGATCAACCCCATTATCTAGGTATTAAGCCCAGCTTCCATTAGCTATTCTTCCTAATGCTCTTCTTCCCTCTACCCCCATGGCCCCACAGCCCTGGAAAGGCCCCTGTGTGTGTTGTTTCCATTGCCATGTGTCCATGTGTTCTCATCATTCAGCTTCCACTTGTAAGTGAGAACACACAGTGTTTGGTTTTCTGTTCTTGTGTTAGTTTTGTTGAGGATAACGGCTTCCAGCTCCATCCATGCCCTTTCAAAAAACTTGATCTTGTTCCTTTTTATGGCTCCATAGTATTTCATGGTGTATATGTACCACATTTTATTTATCTAGTCTATCATTGTTGGGCATTTAGGTTGATTCCATATCTTTATTATTATGAATATGCACCACTTTTTAATATAAACTCTATTAGAAATTATAGACTGGAAAAATCTCAAAAATGTCCTCCTAATACATCAAAAAGGATATTATTGTAAATTGTTGATAATTTTTTACATATTTATCTAATCTTAAATTACTAGCAAAGGAGATTCTACATATAAAAGAGATCACTTATTTTCATGTGTGAGAGAAAAAGAAATGATGGCAAATCTTAAAGTTCTGTAAATATTATTGGTAACAAAGTGAACAAATTATTCATCTATAGATATGCTGATTATGTTGTAGTTGTGAATAAGAGGTATCATAATCAGAATATTGTCATTTTTCTCATGGATCATAGAGCAAGACATAGACAAATAAACATTTTGGCAGGAAATAAGCCAGTACATCTGGTGACAATTGTATTGTCCTGGTATGGAAATTAGTTTTCTCTATATATTTTCTGAACTAGTACAAAAATCTTTGTTTTTCCATAATAAAGGTAAATTTCAATGAATGGCTTTCCCGATTTTGTATCTATCTGTCAAAGCAACAAACTAAAAATTGCAAAACCTAGTCAAAAACTCATGTTTGGTTTGGTTTATGAGTGCTAATTTATTTTTATTAATCAGTTATATTGCTGATTCCTGTGGAATGTTTTAAAATAATAAATAATATAAATACAAAAATAAATATCATCTATTATTCCACTACCTGGAGTCATTTACTACTAATGTGTTGGCATATTTTCTTTGAACTTTTACATATATGATTTTATACACAGTTGATAAGAATGTTTGTATATTTTATCTATTTATTTTTAAATACTTTTTAAAAGCCTGATATCATAATACACTTTCTATGAAAACAAAAACAAAGTTACATTAGTTTTATGTAATATTTTCAGTGGTCTATAGTTGAGCTCAAGGAGACATTTCTAAGTAGTTCAAACACTTCAATGAGTAGTTGCAAATTCCTTGTTTAAAAGCAGTTTACTTTATTAAAGTCAAGTGGTTTACATATATTTGGATCACATTCTATATTCATAGAGTTATTAAATAATAGAATTGGTATTTGCTGCTGGTCACTTCAGCTAAAATAGTTTTAACTCCTTTTATTATTATAACAGCATTTAATCTGTTAGGATTTTTTGGAGTTTTCTGTCTGAAGTTAGGTTATAAAAACTTGTGTTCAGGTGAGTCAAGTACCTAAATTATGCATAATTACCTTAATTATTCATTGGAAGTTAAATACTTTAAACTTTTATCTAGATCTACAAATTGGCATCTATGTTTTGCATTTTATTTCCATGCCATGATGGATTACTATTCAAATAATTGATCAGTGACTCATATTTTTCTGGGTAGTAGAAATATGAGTGATTTATAAACTAAAATTACAACTTGTTGCAATGTGAATCATCTCAACTCTAATTTATGTGTGTGTGTTTCCAAATTCTTATCTTTGAAATTTTGTGGATTATTGGATGAACCAGTGAAATCATCTTGTCATAACCCATTACACAGTACCAACCTTCATGGCACAATTTGTGGGGAAATAAAAAGACATAAAACACAGTATAATAATATTACTAATAAAAAAACTAGACTACTTAATACAATACCCTAATTTACTTACTAACTAAACCCTAAAATCCAAAGAAATTCCTCAAATGTTCATTGGCAAGTTTGGAGTAGTGCTTCCTCCACCAGAAGGATGTGCCCCAGTAATACTGAAGGGCTGATCTAAGACATAACTCCTGCGTCAGACAAATATCTTGGTCTCGAAGAAAAACTGCAAAACTGAGCTAAATGTAAGCAATGAAGCAATGAGTTTCTTTCAAATAAGTCAATAACATTTAATTTTTCCATGTAACTTGTGGAAAGAATGATTAAAATGGAAAAGAGAGATCAGGAGTGCTACACCAATAAAACACTGTCCACTTAGAAGGAAACAAAATGAGAAAGTAAACATTCCCTTAGCAAAACATATAAACATACACACATATAAACAGTATATAACACGAACATGTTCCAATTGTATTTCAACTTAAAAAAAATCATTGTAAAAACAACGTTCCATTAAAAGGATGTAATTTATAATTCACTTAACCAATTCCCCTCAATAACATCGATGATTTTGGAAGATAACCAGTTTAAACTGCATCTATTTCTCTCTCTAACCATAAATTTTTCAGCTTTATAGTAATTCTCGGCACAGTCATTCACCTGTGCCTTACAGTCACTTTCTCCTCTGTCTAGGTAGGCACTCTAGTGAAATGATAATAAACTTTTTTTTCTGAAATAATAAAGCAGTTTGAAATTATGCACTCCTCAATTTCATAATCTTTTAAATCTAAGCCCATTATATTTTTGTCTGTTTTTAACATACTACTTAGGTATTCCTTTGAGAAAGCATCCTGATTCTCACTTCAGTTATTTATGATTTAAATTTGCATACCATCTTTCTTCTGAAAAGCTTATGGTGTTGAATAAAAACACTCTCAACTTTCATTAAACATCTGTCACATTCCAGTGCAAAAAAGCAGCAGGAAGCTTCACAACAATAACTAAAGAAATACATTGAAAAAAATGGTAGTAAGAAGAAATGTATTATACCATCATTCAGAGATCTCTGACCTAACTGCAAAAATAATTTTGAACTTTATGTTAAATGTATTCATTACATATAATTCATTTTCTAGAGAAATTTAAATAGGTGATTCTGAATATCACGTGTAACCTCTTACATCAGCAAATTCAACCCTTTGTTTAAAATTATTGACATCCATCAGTGGAGAATATGCCATTCATTTTTCAGTGCTGAAAGTAAAAAATGAGTTGTCTAGGCAGTGGCAGTGGAGGCATAGTGTTTAAATCTCTATTTCCATAAGCAGATATTGAAGAATTTCGGTAAAAATGAGATACCCATGAAACAATTTCAAAAATTGAGTGAAAGTATCCATCAAAAGAAAGAAATCTGTGTGGTAATAACTATTTGGGTTAAGCTGAAAGACAATCCAAGTGGTTTTACAGTTCTGACAGTAAGAGAATACTAAAATATTAGCTGCTACCAAACTGAGAGGTCACGGAGCTAACTTCAACAAAATAATTTGGCAACACAGCCAAATCTAGGTCAGGGTTTATCAAGCTCCCATTTATGGAAAAAAACAAGAAGATTATGAAAAGGCTGAAAAATGCTAGAATGTTCTGTAACCAAAGGACTTTCAAATTAGTCAAATGAGGCACCATTTTAGAATAAAAATTAGCACTGAAAAGAAATTGTTTAGAGTAGAAGTTCCATCTAAAATATGGACTCATTGGTCAAAGGAAGAGAAGTGTCATAAGATAAAAAAGAATATTGTGCTGGATAATAATAATAAAGCCCAGAAAGCACATAAAGTTTTAAGCTAATAAAATAATGTAATTTAGGAATGTAATCAAAGTATAAATAAAACAATATACACTACAATTCAAAAAACTTAGGAGTTAAATACTTTATTTTAAAAAGGGGGAAACTTAAGAGCTCATAGTACTCAGGGAAGAGACAGAAATGACAAAAGGATTGATTTTGACATTGAATGTTAAACTAGAAAACACAAAAGAGTGAATAAATGCCACACACATTATTATGAAATAAATAAGAGATGGAAAAGAGAAAAAATAAAATGAAGATATTTATCAAAGGGTATTATAAAAGATGATGGTCAAAGAAGATTGGCAATGAAAGACCAATCTCTATCTCCAGTTATAGAGATAACTGGAGTCTCCCATAACGGAAAAGAAAAGTACTTGAGGAGAAAAAAATGTTAAAATTTATAATTAATGTATATACTATGAAATAAAATATGACTCAAATCTATGTATTAGGATGGCAAGCACACAACAGGAAAAATATCCCAGAATAGTGAAAACCAAAATGTGTTCTAGTAATTCTGTTAAACTCTAAACTAATACTTTGGATTGGAAAAAATGATATGTTCATTTATAAAAGGAAGAAAACCAAATTAGCATCAGATGTGTATATGAGAAAGATAAAGAGAAGAAAGTAGATTAAATTATATGGTAAGTGTTTTTCTCTCTGATACAATTTAGGCTCTGTAAATCACCTGAACTAACAAAAACAAAAAAACAAACAAAACCCAACACTTTGCAAAAAAAAAAAAAAAAAAAAAAAAAATCCAACACTATGCACTATGCTGTGAGGAAGAGAACCTTAAAGATGTTCAGAAATATTAAAGGGCAGAAAGAACCAACATATAATAGGCAAATTAAAATAAGAGAAATATATTCAAACTGTATTAACCCAGCAATATGACTTCCAGGTATATGCTCAACTGATATGTGCACCAAAAAAAATCCAACACTATACACTATGCTGTGAGGAAGAGAACATTAAAGATGTTCAGAAATATTAAAGGGCAGAAAAAAACAATATATAATAGGCAAATTAAAATAAGAGAAGTGTATTCAAACTGTATTAACCCAGCAATATGACTTTCAGGTATATGCTCAACTGATATGTGCACCAAAAAACATACCCAAGATTGAGCATTGAATTGTAATGCTCAGTTGAAAATTTTTTGTGATAAAAATAATTCAAAACAACCAATATTTCTCTCAACACTGTAATGATTAAACAAATTTGGTATATTTTCAGAATAGAATGCTATAAGGGAATGATAAACAAATTACTACTACACATATAAATGGGATTGGAATTTTATAATACTAAACCAAAATAGCTAGACTCAGGACCATACACTGTATAATTCAATATATATAAAATTTAAGAAACGCAAACCAAGATTATGATGATAAAATTCCAGAAAGCATTTCGATTTTCAGAGGGACGATGACTGGTTGTACACACAAATGGGGGGAAGGGGCTTTTTGTTGCTGGCATTGTTCTTTCTTTAATTGAATGATGTTTACATGGGAATATTTACTTTGTGGAAATTCTTTGAGGCAGAACAACCTGAGTATTTTTTCAGTTTGTATGGTTTATTTAACCAAAAGTTTTATCTATTGACACTAAGCTATTATGAGCATAAGATATAATTTTAGACACTAGAAGTCTCCATTCTCATATACCAATGTCATCAGAGTATACTGTTGAATGTGTGTGTGCCTGTGTGCATTCGTGTTGGGTTTATATATGTGAGACTAAGAAATGTAAGGAATGAAAAGGGTTTCTATTCACTGCTCCCTTGAACTATGTATAGTTTGGTGACACAAGTTCTGTAAGAATTAAATACCACAAGTCAGGTAAAAGGGTCTAATATGTATTTGATATTAGCAAATATTGATTTCAAAGATTCTTTTACTTAATTTATTAAGTATAAAGTTAGCATACACTAAGAAAAATGCTAACTAATAAATCCTATGTGCTCATCACCCTTCATCAAGAATTTTTACCAGTCTTATTTCATCTGTGACCCCTACATTTGTATGTATTTAAGAGGAATTACTATAAATTTTTTAATAAATATTTCAGAATTCATGTGTTATAATATTTTATTTTAGAATAATATTATGATATGTATTGCTTAACACCTTAACATTATCTAATATTGACCAGGTTTACTGGCTCAGGCATGTAATCCCAGTACATTGGGAGGCCAAGGCGGGAGAAAAGCTTGAGTCCAAGCGATCAAGACCAGCCTGGGCAAAATAGTGAGACCTTATTGCTAAAAAAAATAATAATAATTAATTAGCCATGTGTGGTAGTGCACACTTGTAGCCCTAGTTACTTGGGAGGGCTTGCTTCAGCCTGAGTTCCAGGTTGTAGTGAGCTACGATCATATGCTTCAGCCTAGATGACAGAGCAAGACCCTGACTCAAAAATCAAATGTATAATTTTTTTTAAAAAATCGAATACTTAGAATATATTTAAGTTTTAACAATAGTCTCAAAACCATATACAGTTATTTGTTTGAGTTAGGTTGCAAAAAAATTGTTGTCTGGGCTCTTAATATTTTTTTCTTTTTTTTTTTTTCTGTAACAGTCCCATCCGTCTCTTTAGGATATTTTCACCATTGATATTCACAGAGAAAATAGGACATTTGTTCTGTAAAATGTACCAAATCCTGGATGCAGCCAAATACTCCATTATGGCTTAATTTTTATTTTATTCTATGCATTTCTTGTACATTGACATCTATATAAGTAAAGATTTGATTAAATTCAGGTTTAAATTTTTAGGCAAAAATTCTTCACAGATTTTTCTCTAACATTTTTATTACAATCCATCACAGAACACATAATACGTGTTTCTCCACTATTACTGATCCCAAGATTAATCAATAAGTCCAAGCATTACCATTATTATTATTAAATATGCCTTAAACTTTTCATGTCACTATTTTAATACTCAGTACTAATAACTTGTTCTTTTACAATACCTAATCTAAAATTCTTGTATAATTTTAAAAAATCATTTACATTTTCTTGTTTACACGGAAAAAAATATTATTCAGTAAAGCCAGTTGACTTGATCCTTTTTTCAAACAAAAAAGTCAATACTGAGATTACTGAGTTGATCTAACAGATTTTGAGATAGATAATGATCATGGGGTGGGTGTTATGAATTCATTGATTCTTTTAAATTATTTTATGATTATTTTAGACTCACATGCAGTTGTAAGACACAACACAGAAAAGATTACATATACTCAGATTTCCTCATTGGTAGTAATTTGGAAAACTAGAATACAATATTACATCCAGAATGCTGACATTGCTACAATCTACTAATTTTATTTATCATCTCTGGTTTTATATCAAGTTGCCTATGTGTGTTAGTTCCATATATTTTAGTACATTTGTGTATCCACCATCATATTAAAGATAAGGAACAGTTGTATCATCACGTGGATTCTCAGACTGCCCTCTCATGAGCATAGTCACATCCCCTGTTCCTCCTTCTCCCAAACCCTGGCAACCACTAACTGGCTTTCAATGTCTGAAGTTTTACTTTTTTAAAAATGTTACCTAAGTAGAATCATATAGGATGTAATCTTTGCAATGGATTTTTTTTTCCACACAGCATCTTCCCTAAAGATACATTAATTGTTGTTGTGTATGTTAATAATTTCTCCTCTTTTTGCTGAGTCATATTCCTTGGTATGCATGTACCACAGTATGTTTAATTAGGCTACTGAAGGAAGAATATATGTGGTACTTCCATGTTTGGGCTATTATTTGACTATTAATAAAAATGCAATAAATACAGATTTTTAATGTAAACAAGTTTTCAGTTCTCTGGGATGAATGCTTGAGTTTCATTGTATGATTAATTTCATATTTAGGTTTATAAGAAACTGCCAAACTGTTTTTCAGAATGGCTATATCATTTTATATTTCCACCAGGAATTTACGAATGATTTAGTTCTCTATAATCTCACTAACATTTGGTGCTGTCATTATTTTTTATTTTATCCATTCTCATAGATATATAAATACAGCTCATTTTGATTTTAATACCTAATGAATTAAGTGTATTTTCAAGTGCTTAGTCGCAACATGATGAAATGTCTGTATATTTTGTCTATTTTCCCATTTTAAATTGAATTTTTAATGAAGACATTTAATAGTTCTCATATTTTAGATACTATTTCTTCTCCAGATATGTGGTTTGCAAACATTTTCTCCCAGTATGTAAGTTTGTCTTTTTTTCCTCTTCACAGGTCCTTTCACAGAGCAATAGGTTTTCTTCTTTTGAATTTTTTGGTTTGTTAAGTTGGTTATCCACCTAGGCACATGAAGGCATAATTGACAAATAAAAATTGCATGTATTTATAGTATATAGCCTAATGTTTTGATATATGTATACATTTTGAAGTGATTAAATCAAGCTGATTAACATATCTATCATCTCATATATATTTTCTGTGATGAGAACATTTAAGATCTAAAGCTCTTAGCAATTTTCAAATATACAAAACATTTTTATTAACTATGTCATCTTGCTGTGCAATACTCTCCAGAACTTATTTATCCTAATAGTTTTTAATTTTGATGGAGTCCACTTTATTAATTTTTCTTGTAGTGGATTGTATTTTTCGTGTCAAGTCTAAAACTTCTGGCTAGTCCTCAATTTAGAAGGTTTTCTCCTATTTTTTTCTAAGATTTTTATAGTTTTCTGTTTTACAATTTAATGCCCTAATTTATCTGGAGTTGATTTTTGAATGAAGTGTGAGACTTAAATAAAAGTTTTTTTTTATTTTATTTTGCCTATGGCTGTGCATTTATTGAAAGGCTATCCATGCTCATATAATTGCTTTTGCTTTTTCATAACAAATCAATCAGACATATTTATATGGGTTTATTTTCGAGTTATCTATTCTGTTCGATTGATCTATATATCTATCAATATAGCACTATAATTACAAGGATACATATAAAATAAATACTAAAATTTCATGGAGCCATTCTTTTACATTATTTTATTTATCAAGATTGTTTTAGCTATTCTGAGGTTTCTTTCTATATAAAATTTACAACAAGTTGTTTTTATGTCTACAAAAGTAACATGGTGGAAATTTGATAGGTATTTTGTTAAGCCTATAGATTAAGGAAAATTAAAATACTTATTAAGCTGACTCTTCCAATTAATGCAAATGGTATATCTCTTTATTTGCTTGTCTTATTTAATTTCATTCATCTCTATTTTATAATTTTCAGCATATACAACTTGTACATATTTTGCTAAGTGTATATTTCACAAGAATTTTAAAGTAACTGTCATAAAAATGATTCAAAAACAATTAAAATCATACTAAATTAAATAAAAACATTAAATATTATATTCAGTGAAAAACAGAAGTTGTAAAAAAGAACCAAATGCAAGTCATAGAACCTAAAAATACAACAAACACAAAAAACTTTTAAAAGTTTACTGGATGAATTCAATAGTAAAGTAGAAGTTACAGAGAATATAATTAGTTTGCAGGAGACTGGATCAATAGAGTTTACTCAATCTGAGCACAGAGAGAAAAACAGATTGCAAGGAAAACAAACACAGCCTCAGTCTCAGAGATTTGTTAGGCAGCAACCAAAAATTCCAATAGTAATATAATTGGAGTCCCAAAATAACAAAGAAAGAGACTGGAGTAAAAAAGTACTTAATGAAACAATGGCAGAAAAATTCCCCAATTTAGTAAAAAGGCATAAATTTATAGGTTCAAGAAAATGAATAAACCCTAAAGAGAATAAACTAAAAAAATCCATGCCAAGACAAATTATAATTAATCTTCTAAGAACTAAAAACAGGGACCAAAACTTGAAAGCATTCAGAGAAAGATGATGCATTACTTACAGAGGCACATCAATTTGAATAACAACCAATTTCTCAACAACAATCAGGTGGCCAAATGGGAATGGCACATTATTCAAGTGATGAAAAAATGAACTGTTAAGAGCAAATTCTGTATGCACTGAAACTATCCTTCAGCAAAGAAAGGAAATGACATTTTGAATCTAAGGAAACATATATCACTGGCATGCATACTACCAGGAAGTATTAAATTATGATTTTTAACCAGAAAGGAACTAATACAAGAAAGAAGCATGGAGCATCAGGAAGAAATAGAAAAACAAAAAACAAACAAACAAAAAAAACAGAAAAAGGATAAATATTGGTAAATACAATAAATAGACTTGTCACGAGTTCTTTTAATTAAATGTAGGATTAAAACAAAATGTATATCACCAACACCCATTCAAGATTATAATATTTTAAAGTAGAGAGGGCAAAGGGAAATACTGTTTCCAGATTTCATTTGAAGTATGAAAATATTAATACCAGCAGACTCATTATAATAAGTCAGTAACATTTGCACATTGCGATCATCAGAACAATTGCTCTTAAAACTGTACAAGGTGATGCATTTAAACACAAAAATAAGTCCAAATGAACCCTGGAATGATGGTCAAGTGACCTATGAGAATGCAAGAAAAGAGAAACAGAGGAATGTGATAATTAAACCCTACTATAAATGCTAACACAGCAATCATCAATGATTATCTTATAAGTAAATGGTCCAATTAGTTGTTGTAATACAACAATACAAACTATAGCACAGGAAGAGACAAAGTGGATAAAATAATAACAAAAATAAATTCCACACCTCAACTACATAAGCAACTCATTTCAAATTCAACACAATAAGTTGTCTGAAAATAGAGATAGAAAAATACGCACTATGCAAACATTTATCAAAAAAACACTAGTGACTGACTACACTAACATCAGATAAAATATACTTTAGAGCAAAGAAAATTACCAGGAGCAGAGAGGAACATGCATAATGATAACAAGATTAGTCCACAAAGATATAATAGTTCTAAATATGTACATGCAAAACAAAAGTACCCCAAAATATAAGAATTAAAGTGTGCTACTACATTACTACAAAATTTAAAAGTAAAAATACTAAAGATATGTTCTCAGATGACCAAAGAGGAACAGCTTTGGGGTGCAGTTCCCAGCAAGAACTCAGAGGGTGAGTGATCACAGCATTTCCAAACAAGTTTTTACTGCGCACAGACCGGGAGATTCCCAGGCAGAAAAGCGCCATGTGTATCCCGCACAGCTGTTTCAACAGGTGCGGTGGGTCTCGGCACAAAAATTCACACAAGTCTGGGCAGCCATTTCAACTAGCGCCTGGACCGTCTGAGAGACAGAGTTACCTATTCAACTGAAAAAAAGGGGGCTGAAACAGGGAGCCCAGTGATTTGGCTTGGCAAGTCCCACCCCCACAAAGACCAGCCATCTGAAATGCCCTGGATTGAAAGTTTCACAGCAAGCACAGCTGGACCTGGGACAGTTTAGCTCTGTGGGGGGAAGGGTGTCCACCATTACCAAGGCAGTTTACCACTACTGAGGCAGTCTGCCATTACCAAGGCAATCTGCCATTACTGAGGCAGTCTGCCATTACTGAGGCAGTTCTAACTATACCTCTATAAACAAAACCAAAAGGAAGTTCACACAGCAGCTGGGCAGCACCCATGGAAGCTCAACAATGCCTCTGCTGGCAGACTGTGACTAGGCTACCCACTTGCTGGGCAGGGCATCTCTGAAAAACAGCATGAGCACGTCAGGAACTTATAAATAAAGCCCCACCTTCCCAGGAAAGAGCAACAAGGAAAAAAGGCGGTTATGAGTTCTGCTGCAGTAGACTTAAATGTACCCACCTAGCAGCTCTGAATGGAACAACAGAGCTCACAACTCAGCACTTGAGCTCCTTTAAGGGACAGACTGTCTCCTCAAGCAGCTCCCTGACCCCCATATATCCAAAGAGACATCTCATAAAGGAGAGCTCAGGCTGACATCTGGTGGGTATCCTTCTGTGACAAAGATAGCAGAAGAAGAAACTGGCAGCAACTTTTACTGTTCTGCACCACCACAGGTGATCCCCAGGCAAGCAGGGTCTGGAGTGGACCTCCAGCAGTCCTACAGCAGAAGGGCCTCTTAGAAGGAAAACTCAAAAACAGAAAGAAATAACTTCTTCATCAACAAAAAGGATGTCCACTCAGAGACCCCATCTGAAAGTCACCAACTACAAAGGCCACAGGTAGATGAATCCACAAAGATGGGAAAAAACCAGAGCAAAAAGAATGAAAAGACCCAAAACCAGATCCCTCCTCCAAGGCATCACAATTCCTCACCAGTAAGGGAACAAGGCTGGATGGAGAATGAGTCTGATGAATTGACAGAAATGGGGTTCAGAAAGTGGGTAATAACAAACTTCTCTGAGCTAAAAGAACATGTTCTAACCCAATGCAAAGAAACTAAGAACCTTGAAAAAAGGTGTGATGAAATGCTAACGAGAATAAACAGCTTAGAGAAGAATATAAATGAATTGATGGAGCTGAAAACACAACATAAGAACTTCGCAAAGCATATATAAGTTTCAATAGCCATATCGACCAAGCAGAAGAAAGGATATCAGAGACTGAAGATCAACTCAATGAAATAAAACAAGAAGGCAACATTAGAGAAAAAAAGGGTAAAAAGAAATGAACAAAGCCTCCAAAGATATGGGATTATATGAAAAGACCAAATCTATGTTTGATAGGTATACCTGAATGTGAGGGAGAGAATGAATCCAAGCTGGAAAACACTCTTCAGGACATTATCCAGGAGAACTTCCCCAACCTAGCAAGGCAGGTCAATATTCCAGTCCAGGAAATACAGAGAATACCATAGAAATATTCCTCAAGAAGAGCAACTCCAAGGCACATAATCATCAGATTTACCAGAGTTGAAATGAAGGAAAAAATGCTAAGGGCAGCCAGAGAGAAAGGTTGGGTTATCTACAAAGGGAAGCCCATCAGACTCACAGCAGACCTCTCAGCAGAAACCCTGCAAACCAGAAGAGAACGGGGGCCAATATTCAACATCCTTAAAGAAAAGAACTTTCAACCTAGGTTTCATATCAAGCCAAACTAAGCTGTATAAGCAAAGGAGAAATAAAATCCTTTATGAACAAGCAATTGCTCAGAGATTTCATCACCACCTGGCCTGCCTTACAAGAGCTCCTGAGAGAAGCACTAAACATAGAAAGGAGCAACCACTACCAGCCACTCCAAAAATGTAACAAATGGTAAAGAGCATCTATACAGTGATGAAACTGTGTCAACTAATGGGGAAAACAACCAGCTAGCCTCAAAATGGCAGGATCAAATTCACATATAACAATATTAACCTTAAATATAAATGG
>CAUYLG010029260.1:0-18330 GCA_963573385.1 Cacajao melanocephalus
AGTGATTTACTTCCAATTATGTGGTCACTTTTAAAATAGGTGTAATGTGATACTGAGAAAAATGTATGTTTTGTGGATTTGGGGTGGAGAGTTCTGTAAATAATTGTTAAGTTTACTTGTTCCAGGTCTGAGTTCAAGTCCTGGCTATCCTTGTTAATTTTCTATCTCATTTGAAAGTCTTAATTGCAATACTATAGCATTTAGACGCTCTTCTTCAGGGACTTGTGAGCCATAGAAGGTTTTTATGCAAAGAATTGCCATTATCAGCTATGCTGGGGCAGATTAAGCTGGCAGCATCATGCATGATATATCAGAGACAGGAAAAACCAGCGACAGGGAGACCAATTAGGTGGCTGTCACACCGGAAACTGTTCTACTGGGTACCTGGAGACTATGTATCACCCTCCTTGAAGATTATGAATAGATAGTTTTCTTGACAAAGCATTATTTCTCATGGGTAGTAACTTGATTTATAAAGAAGAAAACCTAGTTAAAAACCGAAAAAAAAACAAAACAAAAAACAAACAAACAAAAAATCAAAAAAAAGAAAATATATTCAAACTAACTTGTAAAAGAAAAAAAAATCCTGCTTGCAAAATTAATCACCTGGGAAGCCTGTGTGTAACTCACAGAGCTGGTAGTTACTTTGCTGAGGCTGAAGTTAATTCAGCATTTATCTATGAATAATTTACAGTAGTATTTTTCTTTGGAGTACTCTAGCTAACTTTCCAATAATATGTTCTTAAATAGTGAGAGTACTTTGGTTTTCTACCTAATAGTTTTCAAATATAATGAAATTAGATTACATTTATACTTACCAGAAATACTAGACCTCAAAGATATATTACTGGGATGGTACAAAGACATTTCACTGTAAAACGTCACTAATATTAATAACTTTCTGTAATATCTCTATATTTGACCTTCCTCTGCATTCAGAATGGTACTGATCTAATTCAGGCTTTCTTAGAACCTTCCTAAGGATTTAGAAACAAGCTTTAACTGATCTCCATAATCAGGATTTTCCTCTTGTAGCTAAAACTCCCCAAGCTAACAGTTTTAAAACTATCTATTGGTCTTCATTTTTACTGAATATTGTGCCATCTCCTTAGCTTTATCTTTACTGCCTGGACTGAACTTACATTAAGCCTTACTTAAGCCTTGTTCTTGTTGGTTCCTCTGTCTGGAATATTTTTCCCTTTGTTTTCATCTGAAAATATCCTACTTAATCTTTTTAAAGGCCTACTTGTCTGTCAATCACCAATTTTCTAATGACCTCAACAAGAAAATATTCTGTTTTATATACGGACCAACGCCTCTGTTGTAGTGTTTAACATACTGCATTTAAATGACTTGCTCAGGTGTTTAACTTGTTAGATCGTATCTTAATATCAAGTGTTATATTCAGTTTACACAGCTGTAATCTGGTTCAGAGCTTTTTAGGCAGTAAGTATTCAATAAATGTTTATGAAGTAGATGATTGACTGTATTTTTGTTGATGTCAGAGAATGATATGTTGTTTTGTTAAGTATATGAATATTATGCTAGAAACATGAACTAACATGTTCTGGTCGACCCAGTGAAAAGATGCTTAGTCCTAGGTAAGATTCTGAAGATAGTTGTTAAAAGCACAGGAATGAGTCATGGCGGTACACAGCTCACCCTATCCTTCAAATTACTCATTATATGGCACAACATGGGACAATTATGGGCTAAAGAGATGTCCATAATTGTCCCATGTTTCATACTCTTCCCTGTCCATAATTGTCCATAATTGTCCCATGTTCCATACTCTTCCCTGAAGATTGTGTTACTATCAGAGTTCGAGATGTTAGAGTTTCTACAAAACTAGTCATTGTGGAGACTGGAGAGAATGGTTAGGTTGCAGCGACTATCATCTTTCCTATTTCAGATTTGATTTGGGTTGATTCCTTGCTTGTTTTAATAATTTAACCTCTTAAACATTCATTCTTGTAATAGTGAAATTTTATAATCCCATTTCTTATTAAACAGGCAGAGTATCCTGGCAAAAAAGACAGAGGAAGTGCCACATTCCTAAAGTTTTTTTCCCCCACAGAGAAAGGAGCCTGTGTTATATGGAGGGCAATCCAACTTTGAAAATATTATGGTGAGAAAATGAGATTTGTTCAGGAGGTAGAACTGTCAATAACTTGACAATCAGAAAGTAATGAAGAAAAAATTTCAAAATATCCATTATCTACAAGCTTGACACATTGTTGCCTACATAGTACTGCAGTAGGTCTAAGGACATCCACCTGCCTTAGATCCTGTCCATGGAGAGCTTTATATGGAGAATTCACAATGGATTGTTTTGATCCTTAAAACGGTATACTGTCCTTACCTGGATCAGTAAGCAGTTTTTTTCCCTTGGGGAGCTTAGCACTTTCTATATTGTATTATAGTTATTGTAAGCATGATAGAACTCCCCTATAATACTGGGGAGTCAGGTTCTGTGTGCCCTGTATATATGATTTATAGCCTCTCAGGACTAAGCTAGATCTTTACATATATTAACTTCTCAGTAAATGTTCATGGAATAAATAAATGAATTATATTACTGTCTGATCTAAAGGAAGCATAGTTTTCAAATTATATAAAAGTATGGATTTTTTCTATACAGGGCAGGATATTTAAAATTGAGAATGTTCCTGAAAATTCAGATATATGACTGTCCAACTCATAGCATTGTTCAAGAATAGAATCAGATAATAGTTCCAGAGTATTTTTGAGATGAGAGAATGTACTATTAAACATTTTATGAAATTTTCACAGATACTACTATTTTCAGTTAGAATTTCATTATTATTTTAGTAAATATAACTGATTTGTATGTATACAGCTGTCACTGAAAGTAAATAATATAAGATCATAGTCTAGCATATGAATAATCCTTTGTTATTTAAGAGAAAGTTATTTTATTTTGAAATCCATTGTGGTCATCTTCCACATGATGAAAAATAAATTCATGAATATGATACCAGATATCATGCTAGCAGAAACACCCAAGTGTCTAGAGTCTACAAATCTGAGTCATAAACCAAAAGCAATTAATACCTCTAGTCATTGACTAAACTAATTTCTAAAAGATAGTTCTGTCGGCCCAAGGGAAAGCTTCCCCTTTTCCCTCTGAAAGTTCACTAAAAATCATGGGCAAAAGCATATTAATGGGAGAGAAGGCATACAAATTTATTTGATAATAGTTTTATGTGACATAGTAGCCTTTAGAATGAAGGATAGGGTATCTTCCCAAAGATATAGGGAAAACTTTCCATTTTATGATTAAGTTCAACAAAATATGAACAGCCATGTAGAAATATGATTAGACAGAAAGGGTATGATCCAATGCTAATATACTGAGTGGGGAAACCTAGCAAGGCCTGTCTGTTTAGATTATTCTTGGCCTCTGTGTGCAGCATTCTTTTTTTCTGGGTATGGGGCAAGAGCCTTTCTGGAATGGGGGTCTTATGACTTACAATCAAACAGATAATTATTTACAGACAGTGGCATTTTAAGTAATATTTTAAAGTTATATGGCTGGCTTTGGAGGAAAGGGGTTCTTGATTCTAGGACCTACCTTGGGGAAGAGACTTGGGGTAGAATGAATGGTCAGACACAGGAGAGTAGAAGTTCAGAGAGAGCCACTTCTGAACCCTTCATTTTGAGATATCATTTTCTGAGACCCTACAGTGTATAATATAAAATATATTTTATGATACATCTTTATAGTACTGCAATGGTTAGTCTTATTTGTAATTTGTCTAGGCTATGGTACTTAGTTATTCATTCAAATACTATGTTGGATATTGTTGTGAAGGCATGTTGTAGATAAGGACAACATCTACATTCAGTTGACTGTAAGTAAAGGAGACTCTTAATAATGTGAGTGGGCCTATAAAATCAGTTGAAGGCCTTAAGAGCAAAACTGTCCTGGAGAAGGCATTCTGCCTCAAGGCTGCAACACCATTTCTGCCTGAATTTCCAGACTCCTGGCCTATCTTACAGATTCAGACTTAACAGTCTCCACAATTGCAAGAGTCAATTTCTTAAAATCAATCAATCAGTCAATCAATCAATCAATCATCTATGTGTATTAGTCTGTTTTCATACTCCTGATAAAGACATACCTGAGACTGGGCAATTTACAAAAGAAAGAGGTCTGATGGACTCACAGTTCCACGTGGCTTGGGAGGCCTCACAATTATGGCAGAAAGAAGGCATATCATACATGGCGGCAGACAAGAGAAGAGAGCCGGTGCAGAGAAACTCCCCTTTATAAAACCATCAGATCTCATGAACTTATTCACTATCATGAGAATAGCATGGGAAAGACCTGCCCCCATGATTCAGTTACCTTTCACCAGATCCTTCCCACAACACATAGGAATTATGGGAGCTACAATTCAAGATGAGATTTGAGCAGGAACATAGCCAAACCATGTCATTCTACCCCTGACCCCTCCCAAAACCAATCATGCCTTGTCAACAGTCCCCAAAAATCTTAACTCATTTAAGCATTAACTCAAAAGTATGCAGTCCAAAGTCTCATCTGAGACAAGTCAAGTGTCTTTGGACTAGGAACCTGTAAAATAAAAAGCAAGTGAGTTACTTCCTAGATACAGGGTGGGTACAGGCATTGGTTAAATACAGCTGGTCCAAATGGGAGAAATTGGCCAAAAACAAAGGGGCTGCAGGCCCCATGCAAGTCTGAAATCCAGCAGGGCAGTCAAATCTTAAAGTTCCAAAATGATCTTCTTTGACTCCATGTCTCACATCCAGGTCATGCTGATGCCAAGAGGTAGGCCCCCATGGTCTTGGGCAGCTCTACCCCTGTGGCTTTGCAAGGTACAGCCTCCTTCCTGGCTGCTTTCATGGGTTGGCGTTGAGTGTCTGTGGCTTTTCCAGGAACACGGTGCAAGCTGAGGGTGGATATAACATTTTGGTGTCTGAAGGATGGTGGCATTCTCCTCACAGCTCCACTAGGCAGCAACCCAGTGGGGAATCTGTGTGGGGGCACTCACCCTATATTTGCCTTCTGCACTGCCCTAACAGAGGTTCTCCATGAATATTCTACCCCTGGAGCAAACTTTTGCCTGGGCATCCAGGCATTTCCGCATATTCTTTAAAATATAGGTGGAGGTTCTCAAACCTCAATTTTTGACTTCTGTGTACCCACAGGCTAAATATCACATGGAAGCAGCCAAGGCTTGGGGCTTCTGCTCTCTGAAGCCATGACCCGAGCTGTACCTTGGCCCCTTTTATTAATGAGTGGAGCAACTGAGAGACAGGACATCCTAGACTGCACACAGCAGAGGGACCCTGGGCCTGGCCCACAAAACCATCTTTTCTTCCTTGGCCTCTGAGTCCACAATGGGAGGGGCTACTGCAAAGGTCTCTGACAGGCCCTGGAGACATTTTCTCCAGTGTCTTGGTGATTAACATTCAGCTCCTTGTTATTTATAAAAATTTCTGCAGCCAGCTTGAATTTCTTCTCACAAAAATGGGGTTTACTTTCCTCAGAAAATTGCATTGTCAGGCGGCAAATTTTCCAAATGTTTATGCCCTGCTTCCCTTATAATACTGTATGCCTTTAACAGCACCCAAGTCACCTCTTGAATGTTTTGTTGCTTAGAAATTTATTCCACCAGATGCCTTAAACTGGCATCTTAAGTTCGAAGTTCCACAAATCTCTAGGGCAGGGGCAAAATGCCACCAGTCTCTTTGCTAAACGATAACAAGAGTCATCTTTTCTCCAGTTCCCAAGTTCCTCATCTCCATTTGAGATCACCTCAACCTGGATTTCGTTGTTCATATCATTATCAGCATTTTGATCAAAGGCATTCAACATGTCTCTAGGGAGTTCCAAACTTTCCCACATCTTCCTCTCTTCTTCTGAGCCCTCCAAACTGTTTCAACCTCTGCCTTTTACCCAGTTCCAAAGTCACTTCCACAGTCTCAGGTATCTTTTCAGCAGCACTCCACTCTCAGTACCAATTTACTGTATTAGTTTGTTTTCATGCTACTGATAAACACATATGAGAGACTGGGAAATTGACATAAAAAAGGAGGTTTAACAGACTTGCAGTTCCACATGGCTGGGGAGGCCTCAAAATCATGATGGAAACTGGAAGGCGCATCTCACGTGGTGGCAGACAAGAGAAGAGAGTTTGTGCATAAAAACTCCCCTTTATAAAACCATCAGGTCTTGTGAGACTTATTCACTATCATGAGAATGGCATGGGAAAGACCTGCCCCCATAATTCAGTTATCTTCCACTGGGTTCCTCGTACAACTTGTGGGAATAAAGAAGCTACAGTTCAAGATAAGATTTGGGTGGGGACACAGCCAAACCGTATCACTGTGTATCCATATATCTATTCATTCATCCACCCTATTGATTCTGTTTCTCTGGAGAACTCTGACTAATACAGGTACTAACATATTTTAATAATAGCTAACACTTACATGGCACTTATATTCTAGGCAATGCTTTACATATATTGTTTTTGATATATTCATTCATTTAATTCTTTTTCATACAAGATGGATATTATCATTACTATCATTCTAAAGATGAATAATCTAAGATACAGAGAGCTTAAATAATTTCTCAACATTACACAGCTGGTCAGTGATAAATACTTCTCAAAATGCTAGATTATGTTCCTGGACAAAAATCATAAAACAAAATAGAACAAGAGCAGACCTTCATTTAATTTTTTTTCTTTTCTCTTGGTGTGGACTTGGGTTTGGAATTTTTATCATTATGCTTGCCACTGGCCTAACATTAATGCTATTGTGAGTAGTTAACATTTGGTAAGCATATCAAATGTATGCCAGACTTTTTACATATATTGTCTCATTATTCTCTCAAGAACCTTATGAACTTGGTACTATTGTTTACCATATTTTATAATGCAGTGGAGTATTAAGAACTCAAACTCAATTATCTCTGTCTCCACAATCTTGACTCTTAATTTTTTTGCCCCTTGGGGAATCATGGAATCCTAAGAAGTTTGAGAAATCTTGTTCAGGTAGTTCAAGGACTTATCTAATGAAGTTGTCATATAGCATTTCATATGATATTCATCCAGTCTAATCCAGAATCTGTCCACCAGTGCAAAGGCCTGAGCAGGCCAGCCAAATGTTATCTGGTGGGCCAAGATCCAAGCCAGACATACTTTCTGAGGCAGTCTGAAGCAGAGGAAGTGGATGAGGTAGAACCAATCTGCAGTCTACAAGGGGGAAGTTGAAAATCAGGAGGTTGAGTAATGAGACACAAATAGTAATTCCAATAAAGAAATGGTGGGCTTGTAAAGGAAAACATCTGAGTAAGAATTAGATTGAAGCAGACAGTTGCCTGGGATATTTTAGCAAGCTAGTAGCTATATGGTTAGAATGTTAGGCCACTTTAAAAGTATAGAATTGAGATATAGAGCTTACCATTTCTATTATGACACATTTTAGTAACTTAGAAAATTCTCCCATAGATGAAATAGAAGCATATGCTTCTTTAAAATTGTATCCATTAGTTGTAATTTTGAAATCACAGCACAAATATACTTTCTTTTCCATCATTTTAAAACCACCAGTCATTCCCTAATTCTTCTCCCAACCTTTCTTACCAAGTATTTATCAGTTGTCAGCATCACAGAGAGCTTTTTGAGAGGCATTAGCCGTCCTAATTGTGTGTTATTATAAATATTAAGTAAGAAAATAGGATGACAAATGGTGAAGCATTTATCCTTATAATGGTGCTAACTGACATAGTCACTGGAATAGAATTTTCTGAAAAAGGATGATAACAATTTAGCTATGTTTAGTTACAGCCTAGATATTGAGAATAAGCCACCAGCTTTACCCATGTAAACCCTGCAAATTTGAGATTGGTCTCAGTTAATTTAGAAAGTTTATTTTGCCAAGGTTGAGGACATGTGCCCGTGACACAGCCTCAAGAAGTCCTGAGGACATGTGCTCAAGGTGGTTGGGGCACAGCTTAGTTTTACACATTTTAGGGAGGCATGAGATATCAATCAATATATGTAAGAAGTACATTGGTTTAGTCTGGAAAGGCAGGACAATGTGAAGCAAAGGCAGGAAGGCTCAAAGTGGGGCGGGAGCTTCCAGGTCACAGATAGGTGAGAGACTAATGGTTGCATTCGATGGCTTTAAATAAAATGGGAAAGAGATTTTCTCTGAGCAGTTCCTGGCTTGAAGGGGCCCAAGATATTTTACTTTTACATGCATGAAGAACATGTCAGTAAAAGCCGAAAACGAGTTCTGAGAAGTCAGAGTCCATTCTACACTCTTTGAAATTTGTCAGGTTAAATAAAATAATACAAATAAAGTGCTTAGCACATTGCTTTTTAGTAAACCTTCAGTAAATGAAAGTAATTAAATACAGGGAGCAATTGCTGTTGGCAAACATATTCATGATCCTGAGAAATGAAGTCTGACAACCTGATTGCTAAGGAAAGCAGGAACACACACACACACACACACACACACACACACACACACACAAAAGGCATCACAGTCTGACATTGTTTTGTGGGGGATAAACTGTCTGAAACAATTATTTTGTTGTAGAGTAGAGAAATAATATTCCAAGTAGCTTAAATTCCTTTGAATATGATTTCCTTAAGAGAAAAGAATTAGGTATATTTTAGAAAGGCTTCCCTACAAAATGAAAATAAAAATTTTATTTTAATGGGTTAGAGTCTAAGCTACCTGGAGAATTTGTTTCTTAAAAATAACTGATTCCACATGGTTTCAGATAGACAGGTGTTTGTCTTGTTTGACTTAGTTTTGGTGTTACTGTGTCAGATTACTTGACAACATCAATTCAACATGAACTAATTAGCACCTTGGATCAGGATCTCTATTGATTGTTGTGGAGTTGTAGAAATGAGCGAGATCAGATCTCTGCCTTCAAGGAGGTAACAATCTAGAAGGAAGACAGGCATACAGCCACGTAGATTAATGGCAAATGTGTTTTAGTCACTTTGGGCTGCCATAACAGAATGCTATAGACTGGGTGGTTTAAACAACAAACATTTATTTCTTACAGTTGTAGGGATTGGAAGTCTGAGATCAAGGTGCTAGTGTGTCTGAATTCCTGGTAAAAGCCCTCTTTCTGCTTTATACATAGCTGTGTTATTGTATCCTCACATAGCAGAGAACAGAGAGGTAGAAAGTAAGTCCTCTCATGTCTTTTTATAAGGGTACTTATCCCATTCGTGATTACTCTACCCTTATGACCCAATTACCTTTCAAACTCTGCTTATTTGGGCCCACCATGCTCCACCCCACGTGGGAGGGATCACATAGGCAAGAGAGTGCAGGAACTGGTCAGCCACTTTAGCACTACAAGGAGCAAATTCCATGCAGGCTCTGCAGCAGTGCCCAGGTTGGGGTGCCCATGACCCCAAGGCTTCAGAGGGCATGTTACAATGGGCCCTTTGTCTCATGGCATGGAGTAGCTGCCCTCTGTCAGTGAGGGCAAAGGGCCAGCGTGACAGCCTTTCTTGGTACCCATACTTGGTAGGTCCTGAATTCTTTTCTGGTATCCAAGAGAATGAGGTCAGAATTGAAGGATGGTAAAGGTAGAGAATTTTACTGAGTGATGAGAACAGCTCTCAGCAGAGAGGGGATCTGGAAAGGGAATGGGATGGGCAGGTCACTCTCCCCTGAAGTCGAGTTGCCTGTTTACCTCTCTCCTCCAAAGTCAGTTTGCCTCTCTCTGATATCTGGCTATTGTCTTTGAAGTCAAGTCACCTCTCCCTGACATCCAGCTGTTTCTTCCCTCTACTGGCTGAATCTGCAGTCTTTATAGGCACAGGGTGGTGGGCAGGGCAAGCCATTGGTAGTTTTGGAAAAGGCAACATTTGATTGGTAAAAAGACATTATTCAGAAAGAACCAATAAGGAAAGAGCAGACAAAGAGGAATAGAAGTTCTCACTTTGGGCTGCAGGTTTCAGGCTACATTTGCCTTGAAGGTGGGGTTTCCACCGGGGACCCACCCCTGTCTGCCTAGAGTTTCTCTGCCTCCTGCCTCTTTCAGTATGTAGTGGGAGCCAGAGTGATGCCATGGAAGGAGCATAGGCTTTGGAACCAAATGGGCTAGGGTAGGAATTCTGTTTCCCCTATTTACTGCAATGTGGTTTTGAACCTGCCCCTCTTAACTCATACATAAAGATGAAAAAATTTGCCTTTATGATTGTTTTCAAGATGGAACTGATACATGTAAAACATCTAATTTGTTCTGGTTTTGGCACATAGTTTGTGTTAAGTAAATGGAAGTTATGTATATGACAGTGTCTGTTTTTAAGAAGCTCCTAGTTCAATGGGGCCATGCAGATATTCAGTCTATACTACAATACAATAATAGATGGTACATTAGTCCATACAATAGGAAAGAAAGGGCTTCTCAGAGAAGACATCTTAGGAAAAATATTGAGAAATGTAATAGAAGCAAATAAAGTAGGGAGAGTGTATAGCTGAAGGAGTAGCATTTGCAAATGCATGACATTTGAAAGAGAGCATGTCTTGGTTTTACTAGGAGCTGCAAGTAGCTCTGAATGGCTAGAACGTAAGTGGAGGATGGTAAGGGGTAAGACTAAATCATAGACAGGTTCAGTAAAAACCTTACGTAATCCCTCTTATGTAATCTTATTATAACAATAAGAACCTTACGTAATCTCTAAGGATTTAGATAGTATGAACTCCTTGGAAGATTTTAAGAACAAATTAAAACATGAGTTCAACGTCAATAACTGTAGACTATTGGGAAGCTATATCCATGAGGCCTGAAAGAAATTTTTCTTGTGAAAGACCTGCAGGGGCAAATACTGATTTTGAGAGAGAGAAAGATGCTTAGTACCTTGTAGTCTGAGAAAACTACACTCCTGGGGCAGTTGGTAGGTTCCTGGTGGACGCAGTGCTGTTATCGTGGCTTTGTTTTGATGTTTTTAGGTAAAATGGTACCCAATTAATAGCAGTGGCTATCAGTAGCCCTTATTATGGGTTCGTTGACTAGCAGTGCAGCAAAACTGAGTATTAATCACTTTCAATCAATAATGCATCTAATGATGGCTGGCAACCAAAACACCTGTCCTGTTGATTAGGATTTCATCCCCATTTTCGTTCTTGAAATATTATTGTTTTGATGGTAAGAAGAGGCAGGATTAGATGAACCTAAGGGGGAATATGCCAAAGAAAAGGGAAGTATTTCATCAAAAGGCCTAGAACATCAGGATTAAGCTGGCCATTTGTATCTCTTTTCCCCTGAAACTTGTCCCTGGTTTCTGCTTTGTTTCTAAGGATCAAAGTGAGAGGAAGAGGATATTCTTCTCAGAAAGGTGGAGGTTATAGGTTTTTCTTACTGCATTGGATACATGAGATAAGAGACTCCAAAACATGACTCCTCTGTAGAGTCCTAATAACATAAACAAGCAACAACAAGGAAGAAGTCACAGGTGGGGGAGAACAATTGTTCTGAGAGACAGCTAACCACAAACTCTTTGGCACAACATCCTGTTCTCAAATACCTTGCTGTACACATAACTCCAGCAGCACGACCTTATCTACACATAGCTCCTCCAGCACAACCCTATAAAACTTCCCTTCAGCCCCTGCCTCTTACAGACAGTCCCCTCTCTGCTGTGACGCCTGTTGCTTCCTTGCAATGTACTTTCTCTCTAATAAACTTGCTTTCTTTAACTCACTATTGTTTCTGTAACTGTTACCACCTATGACACTTTGGTGACCCATGTGAGGACCTCTCCCGTAATCTCCTCCTTTCCTGTTTTCCGACTCCAACCTCTCATTGGACAGCATCCAAGCCTGGAGGCAACTGATGGTCCTCAGCCATGGGTATTCCCCAGGGAGTCAGAAGGTCCCAGCAGAAAGACGTCTGACCACTGCCACTCAATAGGGTGAGAAATGAGAGTTTACTTTTCTTTCCAGTCTTCCAGCACACAAACTCTAGTATACTGCTGGCAACTGATGTCAACTGGCCAGGGCCATTTCCTGGTGTAGCCTGAAGGTCAAAGGGTGAACAGGTTTGGCTGCCTTGCCTGGAAGGAAGGCTCTCTCCTATCCTTTCTGGTCAAAAGTCCCTAATCCCTATGTGTGGTGCAATTGGCAGTGGCAGCTCAGCCAGGGCAAACCCACATGCATGTTGGGGAAACTCAGACCCCCTCTCTCACTCTAAATTCTCCCATGAAGACAGCCAGCCATCCTGCTCTGGATGTTTTAAGGCAGGTGATCTCAAATAGCATTGGAATGATAAGTCTTCCCTGAACCTTTTCCCCTTGTACCTGGATTGAGCACCCTGCACAATTTGTACCTGGATTGACCTGGGGCTGCTCTCGCAGTGTTCATCCAGTATAAGGCCCTAGTGCCAGGAGATCCTTTCCAATAAATTGGATGCCCTTTGGAAAGTGCATCTTGGAGTCCCTCAGCAGACAGCTTTTAACCTGCTAGCTCCCCACCTCTACCATGTCCCATGTGAGGTAGTGTGAGACTGTGTCTACCATGAAGAGATTGATGTATCCCGTCTCTGGCTCCTTCCCACCTGGAGATCAATGTAACAAAAAAGTGATGGTTCTGCCCTATTCAGTGCTGGTCATATGTTGTACTCCTTTTTGGAACCTTTCATAGGAATATAGACAAAATGAGGGCATTCAAAAGTGAGTGACGAGAATAGCCAAGAGAAACAAAACCAAGCCCATCTCCTGCATAAAAAATGTGTGTGTTGAAGGCAAAAATTGTATTTTCTTTATTTCTGTTTATGTTTATCTGGCAGAGGACCAGACACATTATAGGATCTTAAGAGATGCTACTTAACGAATGAGTGAGTTAGTGAATGAATACATATGAAGGAATGTACAGTTTAAGTTATTAGGGATGTCCAACCAAAAGTGACCATGGAGACTTGAAACTCTCAGCTTTCATGCGGAAGAAGATCCTCAAAGTTTAGAACAAAAGTGTGAAGTTACAGGAAGATTGACATAGGCCCAATGGAAGGAATAATTGTCTAACAATCAGTTCGTTTTATTATAGTCATGTATATTCTATCCAAAAATATGTCTATTAAAAGTCAAGAAGTAGCACTCTATTGACAGTTGTCCTAATTATAGAATGTAAGGTAAGAGAGAGATATTGTGCCTGAGTGCTTATACTGTGCCAGGCTTATTAAGGGCATCACATTAATTCTCTCATTTAATCCTCACAACTCTCCATGAGGTGGATTTTATCATTATCCCTCTTTTTACAAATATGGAATTTGAGGCAGAGAAGTTAAATAACTTATAAGGCACATTGTTGTTAGTAGAACCAGGGTCAAACCCAAACATTTTCATTCTGGGTTCTGCTCTCAGATAATGGCAGCAGGAAAAAACAGAGAATCTGCCCTCGGTACCTTAGCCCAATGCTCACCAATATATTGCTTCATTTACTCATTCATTTATTACTTTAAAAAACATATTTGATGGCCTACCTGTACAAGAATTTGTGTTAGGTACAGGAAGTGTGTAACTGAATACTGAACAATTTCTATATCAATAAACTCCTCTTTACCATAGCTCTGAATTGCCTTAAATATGCCTGAAACAAATAATAAGGTGGAGGCTAATATGGATTTATTAAATAATCTGCAATTTCTGGACAGAGATTGGGATTGCTGATGAGAAGTAAGACAGAGTATGTGGAGAGACAGGTTCAAGTTGGGAAGCTTTATAGGAGTCCAGATGGTAGGATGGGCCAGATTCAAGCAAGCAGAAGAGCTGGGACCTAAGTGGGTTGAGGCCTTCATAGCACCCCAAAACAAGCAGAAGTGTTACATGAAATCTATGTTGAGATGCAGGGAAACCAAGGAAGGTTACTTGGGAGGGTCAGCTGGATTGTCCGTGGCTAACATGGTGGAATTAGCCTTAAAGTAAGGGGACACAGTATATTAGCTTGTTACTGCATTACTATAAATAACTACTAGAGACTGGGTAATTTATAAAGAAAAGATGTACAATTGGCTTATAGTTCTGCAGGCTATACCGGCTTCTGCTTCTGGGGAGGCCTCAGAAAATTTACAGTCATGGTGGAAGGCAAAGGAAAGCATACACATCTTCAAATGAAGCAGGAGAGAGGAGAGAGTGAAAGGGGAGGTGCTACATACTTTCAAACAACCGTAGCTTGTGAGAACTCTGTCAGGAAACAGCACTAAGGGAATTATGACAAACCATTAGAATCCACCCCCATAAGCCAGTAACCTCCCACCAGGCCCCATCTCCAACACTGGGGATTACAATTCAACATAAGATTTGGCTGGGGACATACAGCCAAGCCATATTACACATTAAGGGAATTGGTCTTAAAGTAAGGGGTAACAGAACCTCAAAGCAGGCAGATGAGGTATATTGTCCTTATTCTCTATGAAGCTCAGGTTTTTTTTTTAATCTATGAAATAGGAATTATAATAATTTCAGAAGATAGTCATGAGGATTAAATGAGATTAAATGTAGGTAAAGCATAACACTTTGCCTGAGCAAAGTAGGTACTCAGTAAGTGTTAGTTCCCTTCTCCAATATCCAGCTTTGAAAGGGCAGAGCTTGAATCTCCCGTCTTCTACCCTGATTCTTCCTGATCCTAAAGAACTTCTGTCCTATTGTTAACTAAGCTTGTTATGAGTTTCATAATAATCATACCTTTGAATGGAACATAAAAGAAGAAGAGTTTCCTCTTCTTCTGCCTATTGTAGAAGAGTTTTTGGGAGAAGGGTACATTGGCCTTTTAACTATTTTTTCTTGAGTACCTTTTTTAGAAGTTACCTGGTATATGCTTACAAACATTAAAAATATATAGTACATGATCACTTAGCATAAAAGTCAATTCAGTAAGGGTGTGTTGAAATCCTTTATACTAAACCAAGATCCTTACGGGTTTGTATTCTCATAGGAAAGTCACATATCCCAGATAGCAACTTAATATTTCAGTTGCTTGAATTTTGTTTGTTAAGCAGAATATGAAATACCTTTAGTTGAATATTTTCCTAAAAACCTATATGAGATAGTTTTTCAATCATTTCTTGATTTACTCATTTCTATCACTTAACTATTACATATATAATAGAAAATACCACAAGAGTATGCTTTTCAAATCTAGTTTTAGAGAGATAAGAAATAGTGGAGAGAATGATATTGAATAGATAAGTCAAAATAATTGTATTTGATATTTCTATAGCAGGAAAAGATTTGGGTATTTTTAAAAAATGCATATACTATGGAAGAAAGTCATGGAAGGCCACAAATAACGTATTTCTCTAAATGTGGTCATTGACTTGAGGCATATTGTTTAAAAGGAAGAGGAAGCCCCTTAGCTAATGTGACCTTAAACGGTTTGTATGACAACCACAGTATCAGTTCCTGATTCCTTACAGTAAAAGTATATTAAAGAGCCCTTCTTCTATAGAGCCAGCTTCCAGCTACTTAAAACTTATTTGGTTACTGACTTCATAACATTTTATCTTATGGCCTTGGTAAATTTTGTAAACTCTCAAACCTTGTATTTTCTCATTTATAAAACTCTTCAAAGGATGAAATGATATTATATATGAATGCAGTTTATAAACTTAAATTCTCTTTTTTGTTGTTTCAGTCTTATAGAGAAGTTATTTCCTGGGAAAATAAATTCTACCAAAGCTTTGAAAGACTCATTGTATTACATAAGATGACATCAGTTCATTTACAATCTTATTGTACAGATAGATTTAGGTGAATATTGCCTACATATTTCAATGATAATTTCTTAGAATGGCATGCTCAAAATAACAGGCTTTTTCATCCACTTCATCTTTACCTTTATCAAAAGGTTTACTGCATTGTTATTTAAAAATTCTAATCCCTTTGTTGTCATTGGCAAAGTCTGGTGAATTGTAAGTAACATTTCTCACAGATATACCTGCATTGTATTTATCTAGTTTCAGAAATCCTCTGCATGTAAAAATTCAACACTGACTCTTAAATGTCTGGTATTTTGCTTCTTATAAATAGCTAGATTATGTTTTCTTTCTCATACACTTTTGTATAGAAAATGTACTTCTAAGTTCAACTCATTCCACATTATTATGAACAGATTCCATTTGACAAAGACATATTACCCCGCAGAGGTTTGATGTGTATATTTGCATGCCAATACATGGAATGTGATTTTACCTTAAGGCTACTTTCACAGCTGTAATGATTTTTGCCTTTCCAGAACTAAGTAAATGTGTCTAGATGGCCCACGTTTTCTATCACTAGATATAATGAAATTATTCATTCCCCGTCTATATAGAATGCGTCTGTTTTTATCTAGCGTTGGTATCAGCTAAGATAATGTTCTTTTTCTTTCTTTCATTTTCTAAATTTAGCTCACATGTATACTGTTTCTATTTTTTTTCAGCCTGGGTAATTCATTGTCATGCATTTAAAAAATCTATTTAATTACCTGAAGACTTTTGAGTTAGCTTGCTATAATCATTCAGATAATTATACACCATTCTATATTAGGTAGCTTTTCTGAATACAATATTTTCTGATTAATTACCCCTTGAACTGTGGCAAATAATAGTATTGAAAGTATTGATAACAATAATACACTAGAGTTTTTTGTAAAGGCTTTTTTTTTTTTTTAATGGCCAAAGTATATAAAGCATCTTTCTTATTGAAATGGGAGAATTTCCTGACCCCCTCATGGAACATGCAACAGGGGTGTGGCTTATCTGTTTGGCTGCCATGTGTGCTCAAACTCCCTTACAGGAGGGGGAGCTTGCAGATGGGCAGGTGAGCGTTTTTGGGTTCCTGCCTCATGGTAGTGTCTAGGGGTGAGTGCTGTCACTCCCAAAGCCCACGTTGTATGTGTTACAGTGTGTTTCTTAGCTTTGCCATCTGCAGATGGCTTAAGTGTTGACCAGCTCAGTGCCCTCTTGGTACCTGGGTCCTTGTCTGTCATCAAGGAAGAATTAGGTCACACGTGAACTTGAAGGATGAGTGTGAAGGTTTTATTGAGTGGTGAAGGTGGCTCTCAGTGGGATGGATGGGGAGCTGGAAAGCAGATAGAGTGGGAAGATGATCTTTGCCTGGCAGTGGCTGATCTCTTCTCTAATCGTCCCTAGCTTAACTCATTTTGAACGCTGAACTCCTTTTGATGTTCATATGCTTCTCTTCACTCCTTCTCCACTGCTCTTCTGCTGTTCTGTTCATCAGCTTGTCTGCTCTTGGAACCTGGGGTTAGGGATTTATATGGGTGTAGCATACGGGGCGTGGTTGACCAAAAGCCAACATTTGGGCACAAAAACAGGACTGCCTATTCCCATTTAGGGCCATGGGTTTCCAGGTATGGAGGTGGAGCCTTTGTCAGGAACTGCCCTCTTCTACCCAGTATCTTCTTGTCTCTTGTCCATATCATTATCTAGTATCTTTTAGCTGAAGATGCTGAAAATTTTCTCGAAGATTTTTGGCCCAACTCTGAATTATTATTAACAGTGATTACAGGACAGTTTGGTTAGATTTCCAGGTTATGTGGTTATTTGCAACATGTTCTTTTCTTCTTTTCCTACTCACTCTTTCTCGTTTTTCCTTTATTTTGTTCTCTCTCTGTAATTCTTTCGTTCTGTCTGCTTTCCTTCCTTCTTCCAGCAATGAACTAATATTATTTTAAATTTGTCTTCCAATGCAAAGACCAAACATATAATAATTAGAAGTCATTTTCAAATGTAGAAGCATAAGAGATATGTCTGCATTCCAAGTATTTGATATTACTCTTCAGATGTACTTAAGATTCTATTGATTTTCGATTGCCTTACTTATCAGGGGTGTAGAATAGTAAAACATGCAACCAAATAATTGGGTGGCAGAATTGAAGTGCCTCTAAATGAATAACTCTTTACTTTGTCACTAAGTTCTTCGAAAATTAAATATTTGAACTTTAAGTGAAATTAATTTAGATGTTTAAGCATTATAAAGAGTATACGGCTTTTTAAAATGCAGTTTATATACATAATTATCTGTGTATTTATGAATGTGTGGGTATGAATATCCATGTGTATGTTGGCGCAGGTGTATGTAATGTCCTTTGTATATAAGATTTAACTGTAATAAATATCAAGGTAAAATTAAAACCCTGCTAAAATTCATAAACTTAAGTTGCTTATTAGTAGTGTGAAATCAGTGGAGTTAAATAGGAATCATTTTAATTATAAGCACACTAAAGGACGTGTTAGCGATTTAACTTTAATTGCAGTTGTAGGATCTTTTCAAAAAACCAGTTCCTGGATTT
>CAUYLG010029261.1:0-10797 GCA_963573385.1 Cacajao melanocephalus
CTTTCTTTCAAAAAAAAAAATGAAATCATTCAATGTATTCACATCTATTGTGTTTTTAAATGTTTAGATATTATAGGCCTCAAATCTTTTCAAACTCATTCATAATAGAAATTTCATAATAGAGGCAACCCAGACTGACCACCCGCTCAGTCACGGTTGGTAATTTTTTATATAACACCAATAAGTAAATAAAAATTCTAACACGGTATATAAATATGAATGATTATTATGTATTCATCTTCATCATCTCCTTAAAGCAGCATTATTGGGACGTCATCTGAGAAATAGTAGCATTTTTCGGAGTTTTTGTCCTATATAGTAATACATGAGTAACTGAGGCAAGCTGGTGAGTCTGGTTAATCCTGTTATCCTGGTACCTGATCAATGACTTTATTGTTGGGAAATGGTCTGGTGTGGAAAAGCTAAGCTTTGCCCATACTCACCACGTGATAAAAGCTGCTTAAACTCTTGCCTAGGTGAGATGATCTTATTCCAAAAAATCCCCAATAAATGCCTCCCTAGCTTGAAAGTCTTCAGACAACAGAGTTGCTGGATTTTATTATATTAGAGAAATATTGTTTTACACTTTTCCAACAAGTTTAAAACTTTATAATTTCCATTTTGTGACTCCCACTAGTGATGAATTAAAGCACATTTTAACCTGTCCATTCATAATTTCCTTCTTCCCTAAAGAGAGAAGAAAGTCAAAGAGACCTAGAAGCAAACCTTACCTGGTTTTTCAACATCAGCTTATAATTTGTAAAGAATGTTCTAAAGGAAAGAAACTTTACATTCCAGCTTTGCCTGAATCTGTGCAATAGTAAATTGGTGACAGCAATAGCTTCAGCAATGGAAAAATAATGCAAAATGCTTATCTAAATCTAAGTTTAGACTCAAGTCTAAACATTAAGCAGTTACTCTCAATAAAATTAATACTAAATTTTTATGGAAACTTGCATGGAGCAGGGAAGAAGATGAACTATAATGACCAAAGAAAATGGAAGGTGTTTATTTCCCGAATGAGGAAAGATTAAAAATTAACATTAAAAAATGTGCCATGTGAGGAAAAAAATTCCCATGTATTATGTTTAAATTAAATGTTCGAAAAACTCCAAAATATGGGAGATAATGAAGACTTTTCCAACTGGTCCTAATTTTTTTTGTCTCTGACCTTGTCTTCCAGCACCTATGTCAATCATAGCCATGCTGCCCTAAAAGATGATCCTGTTCAGGCCTTATTGTTAGCATATCACTACTCTTTCTTCAAGATCCAGTTCACTTGTGACCTCTTCTGTAAATCCTTTGATTCCCCAGACACTCTGCTTCATGGCACCACAGAGCTCTATTCACTTCACTATTAAAGCACATATCATGTTAAGTTGCAATTCCTTGGAGTACTAGTCTGCTTCACAAGTTTTTTCTAGTTTTGTGTTCCTTGCACTTAGCAAACTGTCTAGCATCAAGCAGCAGTTCACAAATATTTGTTGAAGAGATGAGTGAATCTCTCATTTCTCTTTTAGCCAGCCAGCTTCCTACCTCCACAACAGCCTTGAAATCCCAGTTCCTACATCCTATACAAAGTCCAAGATTGTAATCCTCTTTGAGATACTAACATAGGGGGATGAATGAGTAATTTGGGTTGCAAGATCTTACCAGCATCATTAACTTTGGTTACAGGGAGCATGCTAATTGCCTAGCAAAAGCCCAAATTGTACAACCTTGTAGTCTTTGCTACTGGTGAATTTATATTAAAGCAGATCTAAGAGTAGACAGAGATGCCTGAAAATATATTCATATATGTTGTGCCCTACTCATGGTGAGAGAAGTAAAGTAACTAGAATAAACTTACACTACATGATTTAATATTCTTCAGCAGAATTTTTAGTGAAGATGTACTATGATGGTTCATAGAGAAGGGAGGGGATACATATCTGATTTGTTATAAACTGTTTTTTTAAAAATAGCACATAGACACTATGCTGCACTGTCTGGTTGGTTCCGGAAGCATGATTGCATTTGTTTGTTTTTGCTTGCCACCCTCGTCCATTTTCTGCTCTACTCTCCGCTTTGCTCTCTGCCCTAGAAGGCTGATTTGAATTTAGTACATCACTGGGCTGTCTTGCCCTCTGGCTTCCAGGTGGGTTTGTCCAACAGGATTAATTGGCCAAGATCAGAGGGCAAGGGGAAAAACTAGTATCTATTTCCCTTGTACCCTCCCCACTTGCAGTTCTGACAATAGCAGCATTCCAAAGCAGCCCCTCTTCCAGGGCTCCAGCTCTCCCCAGACTTGGGGAATCCTGTTCCTAGTTGATTGTGCTTGTTTCCTAGAAGGAGCCTGACTGATAAAATGGTCACCAGCCCACAACTGGAAAAGTATGTGAATGAATGAATGTGTCCAGCTGCTTTTATTTCTTGCGCTATTGTCTTCCACCGAGTAGTCTGTCCACTAAAACTATAATTCTGAGGGGCGATTGTAGGGGTTGAAAAGAGCAGTAGCTAGAAATTTCAGTTACAAGCCCAATGATTTTTGTGCATTTCATGATCACAGCTTTGATGGGACAATAGACAGTTCCTTATGGTGATAGTTCTGAACACTGGGAATCAGACTTCACCAAGGGCACCTGGCTGAAGCCTCCCCTCTCCTCACTCCTACATCTGACCTCAGAAAATATCCTTCCATTCAATTTGATTAGCCTGCTTCAAGCATCTTCAGTGGTTCATTAGTGTCAAAAAAAAAAAAATACCAGTGAATATCTAGGGAGGCTTGTATGTGTTATCTTTGCAAGATTTTACTTGTGTTCTTTTGTTTAAAAACACTTTGGCTTCCCTTGAGATTATTATGATGCAGAGCCATATTTTCAAAAAGATTCCTCAATTCTTGCCAGTAAAAGCTCATCTGATCTCTGCTCATTTTTCAAAAATGGCTTGAGTTTCCTCATTACTGGCACCATCTCATCCCTCCCCTTCTCGTTGCTGAATGCTCATAGCAGATTCCACAGGCGTGGAGATAATGTTGTCTGTCACTTAGAGAAAGGCAGATTCTTCTGGGAGTTAAAGGCAATGAATTCCAGAAAATGATTTTCAGATGTTTGGGGCTTAATGAAACACAGGATGTGCACTGCCAGGTAGCACCAATGTTCATTTTTCAGCTTTCCTTATGTTACCATATATTTGCCTAAAACATTGCCTTATGTTGCTTTGCCTTTCTGTTTGCCTACATTTCTGTGCAACATTCCTAAGACTTCAGACTTTTTAAAGCCCATTTAAGAAATAGCCACCAAGAAAAGAAATATTTTTTATAAGCCCTTAGGCAACTGCATTCAGGTAAAAGCAGAGAATTTAATTTGAAGCTCAGAAGTAATGAGGCTGATGGGAATTCCAAACATGGCCCAGTACTACATACTTGAGAATTCTTTACACATGGCCTTCTTGTATTAAAACAACAGTTTAGCTATAAATGATATCTACAATATCAATTGTTTTCAGAGCCACATCCTCTGGTTTACTGAGGTAAATCACTGATCATAACTCTGAGTCCCTGAAAACCTCATTTTTCTGGAGGCTGATGGTTTTGAGTCAGCAGGCACTGTCTGGGTTTCTGCAGCAACCCTGAAGGTCATTGTCCCACACCTGCTTCAGAGGGTCAGAAGACAACATGTCCTTGGCCCTTGATCTATCTGGAGTTCACCGTTTACAATGTCATTTGTTTAACAAAAGGGAAAGAAGTAATACCACCCTGACCTTGGGAACATTGAAGAAGTCAGGAGAACTCCAGAGAAAGTGACCCCACAAAACCCACGTCCATGTAAGGAGGATATTTCCCAACACTAGGTAGAATGGTCAAATGAGAATGAAGCCTCAAGGTGTTTATTTCATCCACCACCTGTGTGTCTGGGAGAGGAAACTTCTGATAAAGGATGTGATCAAAATGAGTTTGAGTTGTTCACTTTACCAAAAAGCCCTTCTACATTGCTGAGGCCAGAAGCATGTTGGTTTACAACCACAGGGTCCACATTATTGCCTTTCACCGTCTTATATTGTAAGTTAATTAAACAGTTATTGAGTCTATGAAACAATATCTACTAAGCCCTACACCAGGAATAGAGATAAATAACCAAATATGGTTCCTGCCCTCAAGTGTCCCACCTGGCTGAGAAAAGCAGTCATAACCAGCAGATAAGGGTTGGGGAATAAATGAGTTATGAATGAAATAACACAGTACTTGTTGACTCCATTGGAGCAAAGGTAGACAACTACATTAGTAATAAGATTGGGATTGAGATCAAAATGCCTCCTGTCATCTAATCTTTCGGTAGTATAACTTGTGTCTCTCAGGCAAAACTTATCTTTGAGAAAATAATTCCCCAGTCCTACTAGGCCCTCCCAGAGAGCTGCAGTTTCACGCCTCTTCTTCATGCTTGCCGGGTACTTTGTTTAGATGAATGGTATACTGAGCTTGAAGAGGGACATGATTGCTATTTTTCTTTTGCAATTCTACTTTACTAAGAACCCAGTGGCTATAAGACCTGGTTTAAGTTTTTCCAAAGCTATGTTAACAGTTTTCAAAGTGTGTTTCAAGGGCCTTCTACATAAAAATTAATAGGATGCACGCTAAAATTTGATTTTCTGGGCTATGCCACTCCAAAGACCTACTAACCTAAAATGTCTGATAAAACAGCCCAAGGATCTTAATTTTAATGAATATGTCAGGTTATTATTGAATTTCCATCACTAGTTTGAGAACCCCTGGTTTAGGGACTGTGCTGACTTTTGGGCCATCCCCCAACCCTATTTTTGATAATAAAATCTGTAAAGAATCATGCTTTCAGCCAAGTGCAGTGGCTCATGCCTGTAATCCCAGCATTTTGGGAGACCAAGGTGATGCCATGAGTTCGAGACCAGCTTGGCCAATATAGTGAAATCCTGTTTCTACTATTAATAAAAGTACAAAAATTAGCTGGACATGGTGCCTGTAGTCCCAGCTACTACAGAGGCTGAGGTGGGAAGATCCCTTGAGCCCAGGAGGCAGAGGTTGCAGTGAGCCAAGATCATGCCACCACACTCCAGCCTGGGTGACAAAGTAAGACCCTGTCTCAAAACAAACAAAAAGAATCAATTCTTTTAGTTACATTCTTCTATTATAGAAATTGTAGCTCTGGATCCATTGATTTCTACAGAATGCCTGGATGGGTTTCAAGATGTGCTTATAGACTCCTGAATGTGTATATGCAATGGTGAACAGGTGTATGTTTTCTCTGGGATCAGAATCCATAGATATCTTCAGATTATCCAAGAGGTTTCAGGACATAGAACAGTTGACCCACTGCTTTGTGGGACTAATGCTATTAAACTCTAGGCTCCCATTGTTGAAATTACGTTTCATGGATATTAACCTCAGCAACAGAATTCTCAAGCTAAGTAATTAAAAGAATAGACATTTATGGAGCATCCTGGATGTTTATGAGGCACTGAAAACGTTCATTCCTCACAACCCTTTTTAGTCCTTTACAGTGGAAAGTAGCATTATCTCCATTCAGGTTTCTTATAACAATAACAATAATAATAATTAACATTTACTGAGCACTTACTATTGGCCAGGTACTAGTCTAAGTACTTCCTATATAACAGCTTATGTGATTCTTATTAACATCTCTATAATTCTTTTTTTCCTTTTTTTGAGATGGAGTTTCACTCTTGTGCCCAGGCTGGAGTGCAATGGTGTGATCTCAGCTCACTGCAACCTCTGCTTTCTGGGTTCAAGTGATTCTCTTGCCTCAGCCTCCTTAGTAGCTGGGATTACAGGTGTGCACCACCACGACCAGGAAATTTTTATTTTTAGTAGAGACAAGGTTTCGTCATAGGCTGGTCTTGAATTCCTGACCTCAGGTGATCCACCTGCCTCAGCCTCCCAAAGTGCTTGGGTTACAGGCGTGAACCACCATGCCCAGCCACCATCTCTGTAATTTTTATGATGACTCTATAACTCTTCCCATACTTCTATAATCTATAAAGTAGGTTCTACTATTATCCCATTTCACAGATGAGGGAACTGAGATTTTTATTAAGCCTCTTTCTCTCGTCTCTGTATCATTAATAATAGTAGCTAACCTTCATTGAATTAATTATGTACCAGGTAGTATTTCAAGCACTCATTTTATAGAGGAGGAACCTAAAGCACGGAGAAGTTAAGTAACTTACCCAGTGTCATCCAGGTAGCAGGGGACGGAGCTAGGATTCAAACCCTAGTCTGGCTACAGAGCCCACACCAAGCCATGCCTACTACTGCCACATGTTCTAGCCTCTACCTTACTGGATAACTGCTAATTCTATAGGCCTAAGTTTCTGTGGATTTCTACCTCCAGTCTAATAGATTTCTTTCTTCATTTTAAAGCTCCATTTGCATCACAGGCTTTTGGGCCTGGCCCCTAAGTTTCTACATGCACCCCAGGGCTACCTTATGCTGCACATGTGCCAGGGGTGACAGTGTGTCAGGCCACCCTCAGCTCTATCCCAGTTCCCAGACTACGCAAGGTCACACCAGTCACTCAGGGATGTTAAGGCTCTCAGAGGCCTTTTATGATCATAGATACGATAGCACCCGACAGCTCTGCTGCTCACAGGAGAACTGGGCAGGATCACATTTCAAATATTGCCTCTGTGCAATGTTCTGAGACCATTCAGAGCCCAGTTAAAAAAATTCAGTGACGACTCTCCTCAGAGCTGGGGCTGTTGATTTTGTTAGGTAAGATCACTTGAGGAATATAAAATGCAAGACAAAGAGCAGCAAAGAGGAAAAACAATAGACGAAAATATAAGATCAAGCAAAAGTCACCGAGCAGAGGAGGAACTGCCTGGCCACAGCGTTCTGCTCAGCTTAAACCTAGGGTTTAAGAGCTTAAGGAAGTAATCAATTTCTACTTGTTTCAATTCCTTCCCAATTGTAAAATGTTTACTTGCACAGTGGCTTTTAATTCAGAGAGAAAGAGAGAGAGTGCATAACAAAAGTTAAACTATGACTCTTTTTTAAAACCTGACAGTAGACTATATTCTCCTACTCAGCATACATGCATCATAAAGGTTTTGTGATCAAAGCACGCAACATTTGTGTGCCTAACCACTGATTTATGCGTGGCTTTTAATGTTACACAAGACTTTTTCATTCCTTTGCTCACCACCGAGTGACTGTGCTGATTCAACATTTATAGATGCATCAATTTTCCTTTAGAAGCTGTGCCGAGAACCTGTGACTCCCTGGGCCAGTTTCTTATTGAAATCAGATGATGCAGGAAGTATCATCCCACATTTCAGTGATAGGCTGCCCCCTAGTGACAATTTTCAGCTACACAGTCAACCTACAAATTTATTATTGCAAGTACTGCAGAGGTTTCTTGACACAAAGGAGAAATATCCTCCGTTGCAGAGGATGTAAAAGAATAGTGTAATTTACTCCACAGCCTATTTTCTATACATTTCAGTATTATTAAAGTTTTCCTTGATAATTCAAGATATATCTGTTTTCAAAATACAGTCATGTGCTGCATAATGACGTTTCAGTCAACGATGGATCACATATATTTAATAAAAAGGTGGTCTCATACAATTATAACAGAGCTGAAAATTCCTATCACCCAGTGGTGTTGTAGGCATCATAACTTCATAACACAATGCATTACTCACGTATTTGTGGTGGTGCTGGTATAAACAAACCTACTTCGCTGCCAGTCATATAAAAGTGCACATATAATTATACAAACATACATAATACTTGATACAACTATATCACTGGTTTATGTATTTGCTACACTACATTCTTTATCATTAATTTTTAACTTTTTCAAAATTTTATTATTTTTATTAGAGACAGGGTCTTGCTTTGTCACCCAGGCTGGAGTGCAGTGGCATAATCATAGTTCACTGCAATCTCGAACTGCTGGGCTCAAGCTATCCACCTGCCCCAGCCTCCCAAGTAGCTAGGACTATAGGCGCACCACCATGACTCGCTAATTTTATTTTTATTTTTATTTTTTGTAAAGACAAGGTCTTGCTATGTTGCCCAGGCTAGTCTTTAACTCTAGGGCTCAAGTGATCCTCTCTCCTCTGTTTCCCAATGTGCTGGGATTACAGGTATGAGTCACCATTTATCAATATATTAGAGTGTTCTCCTACTCATAAAACACATTAACTATAAAATAGCCTTCTGGTGCTTTCAGGAGGGATTCCAGAAAAAGGCATTTTATCATAGGAGACAGCTGCAGGCTTGTTATTGCCCCTGAAGACCTTCCAGTGGGTCAAGATATGGAGGTAGAAGACAGTGATATTGATGATCCTGACCCTGCATAGCCCTAGACTAATGTGTGTTTATGTCTTAGTTTTTAACAAAAAAGTTTAAAAAGTAAAAAAATAAAAATAAAATATTCTTAAAATAGAAAAAAGCTCATAACTATATAAAGGATTTTTTTATATAGCTGTACAATGTGCTTGTATTTCAAGCTAAGCATTACTACAAAAAAGTCAAAGTTTAAAAAATTAAAAATTTTATAAAGGAAAAGAGTTATGATAAGCTAAGTTTAATTATTGAAAAAAGAAAAATATTTTGTTATTAATCTAGTATAGCCTATGTATACTATTCAGCAGTTATAAGGTCTATAGCAGTAGACAGTAATACCCTAGGCCTTCACATTCACTTACCACTCACTTACTACTCACCCAGAGCAACTCCCAGTCCTGCAAGCTTCATTTATGGTACATGCCTTACACAGGTGTACCGCTTTTTACCTTATACATCACATTTTTACTGTACATTTTGTATGTTTAGGTATGTTTACAAACTGTATAACAGTTGCCTACAGTATCCAGTACAGTAACATGCTGTACTGGTTTGTGGCCTAGGAGCAATAAGTTGTGCCATATAGCCTAGGTGTATAATAGACTACACTATCTATGTTTGTGTAAGTACACTCTATGATATTCACACAATGATGAAATTGCCTAACAACACATCTCTTAGAACCCATCCCTGTCATTAAGCCATGCATGACAGTCAATAAAAATATCTTCATGGAACTAAGTGAAAGATGCTGATAACACAGTGTTCTCCATAGTGAGCTCTGTGTGTCTTTCCATTTGCACGTATTTTATTTGGCTATTTGGTGATATTTTTTTCTATCTCGGACAACTGAACAAAGTAAATCATTTTGCCTTATCAGCATTCTAAATACTTTGGTGTTTAATGTCTTTATTTTTAATAGAAGTTGAATATTTGTCTTCATGCAGGTCTATTAGATAATTCACATGAAGCATTTTGCATAGGGTCTTGCATGGGAAGGCTTAGAAATAGTCATTGCTACTATTGTTATTATAGGATTATCCATTTTAGAGAAAACTTATTTTAAATGTTAAACAAGAATAGAATTAGTGTTTTGTTTACAGGTTACTTCTACATTCTACAGAGGTGAGACAGTTTTGATAACAGGGTTAAACAGTCTCTACATAAAAAGTTAATATTTAGAAACTTGAAAACAGCCAGGGGTGGTGGCTCATGCTTGTAATTCCAGCACTTTAGGAGGCTGAGAAAGACAGATCACTTGAGGCCGGAAGTATGAGACCAGCCTGGCCAATATGATGAAACCCCGTCTCTATTCAGAATACAAAAATTAGCCAGGCGTGGTGGCATGCATCTGTAATGCCAGCTACTCGGATGGCTGAGGCATAGAATCATTTGAACATGGGAGGTGGAGGTTGCAGTGAGCTGAGATTGTGCCACTGCACTCCAGCCTGGGTGACAGAGAGAGACTCTGTCTCCAAAAAAAAAAAAAAGAAAGAAAAGAAAAAGAAACTTGAAAACAGCGGCAAATTTGTTCATCTCTGTTGTTTTTATTTCTCTATCCTGCACCACTCCCATTCATCTAATATCACTGGAAGGAAGTATATATTGTCTGAATTAGCCTTTTTTGAAACTTGTAGGATTTCAAGATATAAAACCAATCACTGAGAGAGATCCAAGATGGCTGATTAACAGCAGCTCAGGATTGTAGCTTCCAGTGAAAGCGCAGAGAGCCAGTGGACACCGCACTTTCAGACGAATTTCTGTTGCCCACAAACTGGGAGCTACCCAACAGAGGGGCCACTCAGGTCGCCAGCGCGACTCTTTTGGCCTGCGCAGCTGTTTTGCTAGCACCCCAGCACGGCGCGGCACTTCTCAGTGTGGAGTATACACAACTGGGTGCCCTTTGAGTCATGCTCAGCCGGTCCCATCCCCACAAGAACAGCATTTGGAAGCACTGAGGACTGAGACTTTCACAGTAAGCACAGCTGAACCCGGGAAAGCCTAGCTCTGCAGAGAAAGGGCGTCTGCTGAAGGAAAACTAAGAAACAGAAAAAACTTCATCACCAATAAGCCGGACGTCCACTCAGACCCAATCTGAAAGTTGGCAATTACAAAGACGACAGGTGGATAAATCCACAAAAATGGGAAGAAACCAGTGGAAAAAGGCTGAGAACACCCGAAATCAGAATGCCTCTCCTCCTACAGGGGATCGCAGCTCCTGATCAGCAAGAGAACAAGGCATGACGGAGAATGAGTGCGATGAACTGACGGAATCAGGCTTCAGAAGGTGGATAATAAGAAACTTCCATGAGCTAAAAGAACATGTAGTAACCCAATGCAAAGAAACTAAGAACCTTGAAAGAAGATTTAACGAAATGCTAACGAGAATGGACAACTTAGAGAGGAATATAAAGGAATTGATGGAACTGAAAAACACAACACGAGAACTTTGCGAAGCATGCACAAGTTTC
>CAUYLG010029263.1:0-90776 GCA_963573385.1 Cacajao melanocephalus
GCTCTAGCTTTGGCAACAGAGACTTAATAAAAGAAAAAAAAAGTTGGGGCTGAAAGTGGTGGCTCATGCCTGTAATCCCAGCACTTTGGGAGGCCAAGGTGGGTGGATCACCTAAGGTCAGGCATTCAAGACCAGCCTGGCCAACATAGTGAAACCCCGTCTCTACTAAAAATACAAAAAGTAGCCAGGTGTGGTGGCACACGCCTGTAATCCCAGCTACTGGGGAGGCTGAGGTTGACGCTTGAACCTAGGAGGCAGAGGTTGCAGCAAGCCAAGATTGCACCACTGCACTCCAGCCTAGGTGATAGGGTGAGACTCCATCTCAAAAAAAAAAAAATTTTAGGTTGGAATGGGGGATTAGTGGCATGTAGTATCTGTTGCAGTGAATGATGAATGACATGATCATACCTGTATTTTAGAAAGATAATTATGGTAGTAAGACACAAGAAAATAACTACCACCACCACCACCAGCACCCCCACCACCACCCCACCCCTGCAGAAAAAAATTTTTAAAGCCTGAGTTGCAGCCATAGCTCTTCCACTAATTAGCTGCAGAAATCACCTAACTTCTCAGGGCCTAAGTTTCCTCACTTTGAAAAAGAAAAATTTTCTTTTTTTTTTTTTGAGCCTTTCTGTGTCACCCAGGCTGGAGTGCAGTGGCCTGATCTTGGCTCACTGCAACATCCGCCTCCCAGGCTCAAGTGATTCTCATGCCTCAGCCTCACAAGTACCTGGAACTACAGGCAGGCATTACCACACCTGGCTAATTTTGGTATTTTTATTTTTATTTATTTATTTAAAAAAACAGAGTCTCATTCTATCACCTAGGCTGGACTGCAGTGGCGCAATCTCGGCTCACGCTGCCTCCACCTCCCAAGTTCAAGCACTTGTCCTGCCTCAGCCTCCTAAGTAGCTGGGACTGCAGTCACGTGCCAACACGCCCAGCGAATTTTTGTATTTTTAGTAGAGACGGAGTTTCACCATGTTGGTCAGGCTGGTCTCAAATGATTCACCTACCTTGGCCTTCCCAAATGCTGGGATTACAGGCGTGAGCCACTGCACCCAGCCCCTAATTTTGGTATTTTTAATAGAGACGGGATTTCGACATGTTGACCAGGCAGCTCTTGAATTTCTGGCCTCAGGTGATCTGTCCGAGTTGGCCTCCGAAAGTGCTGGGATTATAGGCATGAGCCACCATGCTCAGCCCTGAAACAGAAAATTTTCTTAGAGGCATTCCCATTCTAAAATTCTATGATGTTAAGTCATGGCTTTAAGTTTACTAAAAACCGATTAGCTCTTGTATAATTGTAAGCACTAGGGGAGGAAAATTATGTACTTTCTTCCTTCCTTTTTCATCCTTGACATGTGCAGGCTGCACTTGCTTCTGGGAATGGTGTTTTTATTCAGAAAGGACTCTTTGCCTAGGAAGAGGTATTTTATAAAAGCCATAGCAAAATCCACAGTTCCTCTAACAGCAGAGTCAGAATACGGAACCACAAGACTTATAGATTGTTTTCTCACAAAAGCCCTATTATTTTTTATCTGTTTAAATTATAAAGAAATTAAATTCATTTCATCAGCTAAGGCCTACTACATTATATCTCATTTTCCCAATGTCTTCAAATGATAATTTTACATAAGTAAATTTTCCACATAACTGAACTTTTTCCTTAAAAAAAAAAAGTTTCCTCCTTTCACTTTTTTTCCCCCTTTCTGTCACCCATACTGAAGTGCTGTGGTGCAGGTTCAGCTCACTGCACCCTCAGCCTCCCAGGTTCAAGTGATTCTCCTGCTTTAGCCTCCCAAGTAGCTGGGATTACAGGCATGCACTACAATGCCCAGCTAATTTTTTGTATTTTTAGTAGAAATGGGGTTTCACCATGTTTGCCAGGCTGGTCTCGAACTTCTGACCTCAAGTGATCTGCCTGCCTCGGCGTCCCAAAGGGCTGGGATTATAGACGTAAGCCACCACCCCCAGCCTAATGTCACTTCCTGAGGGCTCAGCGACACTGTTTTATGAACTATTGTTACATAAAACGGACTATTTATAAGGGGCAAAATAGCCCACAAACATCTGTTTTATTATAATTTGTTTGTTTGGTTGACAGGTCTGTTAATCATGAAATTTCTCTCTTTCTCTACTCTTAGGCTGTCAGAGAACTTACAAGAGATACTTCCTTTTACAACGGGTGGGAACTGTACCTCTCCCAGTTCTCAGTCCTTTACTTCTCCACTCTTATTCTCTCTCTAACCTGCTATGGGCTGAGAAACCAGGAAACCAGATTATGTAACAATCATTAATAATATTGAAAGTGAGGGATGTTTATACCAAGAAGAATTTATGCACTTTAGGGCAGTTATTTTCACTCTCCTCAGAGACCCTTTTTCTTATTGGGAAAATGGAGTTGCCAGAATTTTGACCTCTGGATAAATTGAACAGCTGGCATATTTTCAAGCATATACTATATGACCACAGAAATAGAAAACAAAATATTCACAAGTCTGTTTCTCAAGGGATAGTGTGTATGGGGGTGATGATTGAGGCAAGTTATAATAAGAACAGACTAAAGTGTGGTGCAGTGGCTCATGTCTATAATCCCAGCACTTTGGAAGGCTGAGGTAGGTGGATCACTTGAGGTCAGGAGTTTAAGACCAGCCTGGGCAACATGGTGAAACCTCGTCTCTACTAAAAATACAAAAATTAGCCAGGCATGGTAGTGCATGCCTGAAATCCCAGCTACTCGGGAGGCTGAGTCCGGAGAATCGCTTGAACCCAGTAGGCAGAGGTTGCAGTGAGCTGAGATCACACCACTGCACTCCAGCCTAGGTGACACAGCAAGAATCAATCTCAAAAAAAAAAAAAAAGAATAGACCATACTCTGCCTTGCTTTTGTTTATAGTTTCAGATTTAAAATGTGCAAGCCTACCTGCTGCTTCTTAAAGTTCTAGTGATTTTGTATTACTTATATGATAAGTAAACCTCAAGAATTCTCATGTGAAAAGATACTCAGCATTCACTAATCATTAGGGAAATGTAAATCAAAACCACAATGGGTTATCACCTCCCACCTGTTAGAATGGCTATTATCAAAAAAGGTAAGAGATAATAAGTGGCAAGGATATAGAGAAAAGGGAATCCTTATACACTGTTGGTGAAAATGTAGATTAGTGTTGCCATTGTGGAAAACAATATGGAGTTTCTTCATAAACCTAAAAAGAAAAAAATATTGTTAGTTCCCATAATCCCACTGCTGCTTATATACCTGAAGAAAATGAAATCAGCACCTCATGAAAATATCTGTGCCCCCATGTTCATCACAGCATTTTTCACAATAGCCAAAATAAGGAAACAGCCTACGTGTTCATCAGTGGATGAAAGGTTAAAAGAAATTATGGTATATGTGATATGTATACTTAAGACTGAATAATATGTGTATTTAAGACTGAATAATATTATATGTTATTTATTTATATATAATATTTATTATATAGTCTTAAAAAAGAAAGAGGTCCTGTCATTTGCAACAATACAGGTGAACCCAGAAGACATTATGCTAAGTGAGATAAACCAGACACAGAAAAATAGTCTACAGTCTCACTTATATGTGGAAACTAAACAAAAGAATAAAACACAAAACAAAAGGTGGTTGAAAGGGATGGGGAATGGAAAGATGAGGTCAGATGGTACAAAGTTTCAGTTATGTGGGATAAATAAGTGTAAAGATCCAGTGTACAGAATGGGGACTATGGTTGGTAATATTGTATTATATCTGGGAAATTTGCTAAGACTAAAGATTTTTGGTACTTTTGCCACCACAAAGTAACTATGTGAATAATGGATATGTTAATTTGCTTAACTGTAGAAGTCATTTCACTATATATATATATATGTATATATATATATATATATATATATATATAAACATCTTACCATATACTTTAAATCTGTACGATTTTTAAAAATAGTTCTCACATCCACAAAATGGGGCTTAACAAGAAGAAAAAAGCATGGTTATCTCTTTTTGAGATTTATGAAATATGGAAGGATACATGACATGAAAATCATATTTTGTTATTTCTGTAACATCCATAGAACTATTTTATGATTCTCTATTTCCTTTTATATCTATACCTTGTACCTAAGGATGTTTCTTCATTATCAGTTTATTTTTTTCTCCTCCCTCAATCAGCATGACTTTGTTCGACGAGACCGGCCACTGCGTGTCCTCATTGACCTCATTCAGAGGACAAAAGATGCTGTTCGTGAGCTAGATAACCTACAGTACCGAAAAATGAAAAAAATACTTTTCCAAGAGACACGAAATGGACCCTTGAATGAGTCACAGGAGGATGAGGAAGTAGGTTCAATTTATTTTAGCAGGCACTTATAGAATGCCCGCTATGTGAAAAACTCCTGGACTGGGCACTATGAAAAACTTTTGAGGATAAAAAGTAATTGATGCTGTCTGCCTTAAGAGACATGAAGCATGGTACAAGAGACATTCATAAAATAACACTTATATAAGGCAGAATGTGAAAAGTGCTACAGAGGTGTAGCCCCATTGCAGGAGTCCATTGTGGGGAGAAAAGAAGTCTGCTGGTGGGGATTAGTGAAGGTTTCATGGAGGACATGATGTGGGTGCTTCCTAACAAATGGGCATAGTAAGGTATTCTAGACTCAGAAAGGTGTTGTGCTTTAGGAAGATTATCCTGGCAACAGAGTGTAATATGGATTTGAATGGGCAACATCCTGGCTAATCGTCCATGCAAAAGGTAATAAGGGCAGTGTCGATGCGAACAGGGAAAAAGGGAACACTTTTGAGAAACATTGTAGAGGCAGGTTTGATAATCCATGGCTTCTCATTGATTGACAATGACAGATGAGGAGGAATTTAAGGTGACTCTGAACATTTGAACCTGAGTGGCTAGGAATACGTCAATACCAAGAAGGGAGAAAAATAACCAGGGAGAGTAGGTTTAGGATGATTTCAGTTTGGTGCCTTTTGAGTTTAAGGTCCTGGCGTTATATACTCTTACCATAGCATACAGATGGAAGTTTTCAATTAGAGAATCTTTGATGACCTTAGTACAAGCAGTTGTACAGGACTAGGTAGAATGAATAGTAGATTACTAGGGTTGTATAATTCATGGGAGTTGATAAGGTGGAGACAGCAAAAAAAGTAATTATTTTAAGATTTAGAAATTAGGTTAAGAAGGAAACGTAAGAGAAGGCAGCATGTAGAGAGGTCCATAACTATAAGGCAGGCTTCTTCATCTTTCAATGTAGTAGAGATGGAGCCAGGGCAGAGTCAGAGGCACTGAAGATAGAAGAAAGAGATATAGTTAAAGAAACAGGATTTCAGAACAGAGACAGAATAGGAACAAGAGTATTAGTGGAAGAATTAGCCTTGAATAAGAGAAAGGACTCTTCTTCCTCTAAAGTGAAATACAAAGGAAGAAAAGAATGAAGAATGAATGCATTTCAGCTTTTTCTTAGAAAATAAAATAAACATACAAATATTTTATCAATAATTCTAAAAACAAAGCTCAGAAAGTTGCACTGACCTATACAATTTCTTGATTGCATATATAGAAATGATCCCCTTTAATTGGGAAAACAAATCTGTTAAAAATGTAATGTATTATCTACCATTTTATGTTACTCAGTAATTTTTTTATATTGCCATGGTTAAGTAAGAGTTTATTAAAGTTATATGTGTATAGTATGATTTCTTTGAGAACAAGGTTTATTTGTAGCTAAATTGATTTAATTATATTATTCAATCTTATATCAAAAGATATCCCACTGTGATGGATAAATTATATGTTCTGATTATTTTACCACTTTTCAAATAGTAGTCTTTGGGCCAGTAGTGATGAATACCAGTATTATTTAACAGATATATTTAATAAGATTACAGAGATAAGCATGATAGAATTGCTTGAGGGAGGCAGAATTTAATTACCTGTCAAGGACAGTAGAATTAATATCCCTGCTTAGATATGAAGTTACTCAATAATGACTTGCAGAGGGAGCATATTGCTTGTCAAATCTCTGAAAACTCTTTCCACTTTACTTTTTCAAGTGACCATTACTGTATTTGCAGATATCCTAGAGCTCACCTGTTTAGTGGCCAGCAGTCTTCCTTTAGCTCCTTGATGTTCCAGAATATCCCTTGCAAACTTGGCTTGATTTTGCTTACTGAATAGGAATACAATAATACGATAGTAATGTATGACAGGCAAAAGCCCTGGGATGGCAGCATTTGGAGCCTTATGACCTTTGTCCAGAACAGCCCCTGGGGAAGGCATAGGAAGCGAATTTGAGATGTCTGAAGATGGTGGGGGAGTAGTGAAGCCAGTATATAAAAAAAGTTCATCTTTGCAGATTGGCAGAAAAGTAACTTCACACTGCAAAATTGAGTGTGCTTGATACTTTAGTCAATGGATTGGCTCTTTGACTCCAGGCTCTTTTTCTAACCTCAGTGCCCCATTTTTATAGGACAGTGAACATGGAACCAACCTGATCAGGGAAATGGACAGCCTGGGCAGCAACCATTCCATTCCAAGCATGTCTGTGAGCACTGGCAGCCAGAGCAGCAGTGTGAACAGCATGCAGGAGGTCATGGACGAGAGCAGCTCTGAACTTGTCATGATGCACGATGATGAAAGCACAATAAATTCCAGCTCCTCTATTGTGCCCAAGAAGGTAGGTTTCATGCTGCTCTCCACAAAGCTGGGCTTTGTCAATCCTAGTGAATCTAGTTCAAGTCACTTAGCTTCCAGATGTTTCCGTTACCTTTTTGTAACTGCAGAGTGGGACTAAACCCAGCAAGTGACAGTTTTCTTACAGCCAAAAAGTAACAAACTACAGAGGCTACATCTGTGCCTATTTCTTCATCTTTCTTTCTCATTACTCTGATGTCCGTCATCATCAATAAATAAGTTGAAGAATTCGATAAGTCCTTCTCTAAACCAATAACCTTAATATGGTAGACCTTCAAGTCTTCCTGAGCATAACCTGTTGGTTGTTCCCTTTTAGAATTATTCTCTTAGCCATGCGAGGTGGCTCATGCCTGTAATCCCAGCACTTTGGGAGGCCAAGGCGGGTGGATCATGAGGTCAGGAGTTCGAGACCAGCCTGACCAATGTGGTGAAACCCCATCTCTACTAAAAATACAAAAAATAAAATTAGCCAGGCATGGTGGTGCATGCCTGTAATCCCAGCTACTTGGGAGGCTGAGGCAGGGGAATTGCTTGAACCAGGGAGGTGGAGGTTGCAGTGAGCCTAGATCACACCACTGCACTCCAACCCTGGTGACAAGAGCGAAACTCACTCTGAAAAAAAAAGTGTGTTTCTTAATCTTTATTCCCAACATACTATTTGTTTTAGAATCAGTTTCTACTCTTTTCTACCATTTCTTGGATTGATTCTTTATAGTTCTTCTAAGGCTAGCTCTCTACCAGCTTAAATATTTTTTATTTTTTATCATGATGCACAATGACAAAAGCATCATGATAGGGTCTCCTTCTGTCACCCAGGCTGGAGTGCAGTGGTATAATCATAGTGCATTATAACCTCAAACTCCTGGCTCAAGCTGTTCTCCCCCCTCAGCCTCTCAACTAGTTAGGACTGCTGATGTATGCCACCACAAATGGCTAATTTTTAAAATTTTTTTGTAGAGATATGAGTCTCACTAGGTTGAGGCTGGTCTTGAACTCCTGGCTTCAAGCAGTACTTTCACCTTGGCTTCCCATACCTGGGGTTACAGGCATTAGCCACCATACCCAACCTTAAATTCTGACTTTTGAATTAATTATTCTGTTTTTTATTTTTGTGTTCTCTTCCAATTAAAGATCCTCATTTCATACAAGGCTATGATGATTCATAAGTGTAAATACATTATGATTAAGTATACATAAGGAATGTAGTACTTGTTTTAATGAGTGGCAGTGATCACATTCTAACTCCAGTAAGAGAGCACATTTAAGAATTGTTTTCACTTCTGTTGGTTGTACTTTTTTCTTAGGAGAAAAAAGAAAAGAGGATAGGTAGGAAAAAATATATTGGTGCTCAGTCATGAATAGTAGGGGATACATGTTTATTTTCTGGAACCGATTAACTTATTTATTTATTCAACAAATAAGTGGGGGGGAGGGGCTCTACTATGCACCAGGAAATATGGTGGACCCTGCAGATACAGAGGAAATGAAACAGACATTGTACTTACATGGAGCTTATCATCTGCAGGGGAGATTAAGCAAGTAAACACAGAAATAACTATATATAATATGTAATTATGAAACTTGTAGCCAGGTGTGGTGGCTTATACCTGTAATCCCAGCCCTTTGGGAGGCTGAGGCAGGTAGATCACTTGAGGTCAGGAGTTTGAGATCAGCCTGGCCAACATGGCAAACCCCTGTCTCTACTAAAAATACAGAAAATAGCTGGGCATGGTGGCATGCACTTGTAATCCCAGCTACTCAGGAGGCTGAGGCAGGAGAATTGCTCAAACCCAGGAGGTGGAGGTTGCAATGAGCTGAGATAGCGCCGTTGCACTCTAGCCTGGGTGACAGAGCGAGGCTCCGTCTCAAAAAACAAAACAAGAAAGAAACTTGCTTTGGGTATGAGGAGGACTTGCTCTAGCAAGGAATAAGGAAAGCCTACCTGATGAGGTGACATTTAAGCAGAAATTTCAAAAACAAATTGAAGCTAGCCAGCTGGGGTAAGAGATGGGGATGAGTCAGAAAGCAACAAGTACAAGAGCACTGAGACAGAGAGAGATTTGTATGTTTAAGGAAAAGAGGAAGGCCATAGGAGCTATGGCTGGTGTGCTTTGTGGATAGTGCATCGGGACCAGAGTGACAGCAAAGGACCCAGATTATCAGGAAGCCATGGGAACAATTTTAGGAAAGTAGAGATATCAGACATGCAGAAATCTACCAAGAGATCAGCATTGCCAGCTGGTGTCCTTTCACCATGGGCAAGTGATCATATATTTAAAGAGTAAAAAATATTTTGCTGGGCTGTCTTTGCGGAGGGAACAGTTATGAGTGCTGACAGGTCTGGCACTTTCCTTTCTATTACCCCTGGGACTCTATGGGTATAGGGAACAAAAGAAGACTAATTCAGTTGGATCCTCGCTCCAGGACTTCTCAGATAGGCACCCAGAATTAGAAGAAAGATACTACTGGCATAACCAACAAGAAAGAAAACCCTGGTCTATAACTCACTGGGATTTTAATTTTATTTTTGGCATGCTGTCATAGACCTACCTTGTGATAATCTGAGTGTTTCAATACATTTCTCTCCCTGATGTGATGACTTAAGAAGAATAGATACAATTTATATTCTGAAGTAGAAGATAATTGTATTTGATCTACCAAAAATATATAGATCAGGAAGAATTTAAGTTATATAATATGTTTCTATTTTATTATGAAATATATAGAGGAAACATGATGGAAGAAAATCAAAACACATTTGCAAATAAACTTTGGATGAGTTACCTTTAAAATATAAGTGAGTTCAAAAAAATAGAATATATATGAAAACTTAATGTTAAATATGGTATCTTTTCATGAAATCCATTTAGTTCTTATACCTGAGCTTTAAAATATGTTATCTTTAAAAACAATAGAAATAAAAATTATCCACAAAGTTTATATTGGGTGGTTTACTCAAATTTCTAATATTTTTTCACTTGGGAACATAAATCGAATTTTTAACTCTCAATAGAAAATGTTGTATATTAAACTTAGGAATGAGGAAACTAATTTATAGCTCTATCTGCCTGTTAGTTTTATTTTACTTTGGGCAAGTAACACACCCAATACCTAGAATGGTGCCTGGCACAGCATAGACACTCAGTAAACAGCTGTGGAATGAATGAATAGATCAACAAAACCAAAACAAGGCAGGGAATAAATTAATTACCAGATATTAAATATCATACTCTACTGGTTCATTGAATATAATGGATTAAAAGGGTTAAATAATCTTAACTATCTTTACAGTTTGAGAAAGCTAAATGAACAGTTAAATGAGTGCCCAACACAATAGGAACATGCTTAATAAATACCAAAATATATGAATATGGGTGAAAGAACCTTTTGTCCCTTGACTGTTATAATCAAGCAGACATATCTTTTCTTTTTTTTAATTTTTTGAGACAGAGTCTCTCTCTGCTGCCCAGGCTGCAGTGCAGTGGCACAGTCTCTGCTCACAGGCAGACATATCTTAAATTAGTCAAATTAATTTGACTAATCAAATAGTCAAAACAGATCTGAAACCGATTACCATTTTAGATCGGAAGTAAGTTTGCTTTTTCAAAGAAGGAACTTAAAAAAATAAAATTAAGTCCATGAGTAGCTAGTGAGAGCATGACTTGCAATTAACAGCTCTCCATCTAGAATAAATATGCCCTAATTTTAGCAGGACAGTTCCACCACAGATCAAGCCCCCAAAGTGTAAAGTGAGACAGTGAAAATTTTCCTTTGACATCAGAATTCCAGGTTATTTTCTCTCCAGTCCTTGCCTCTGCTCTGGTCTTTCCCAGGCCCTGAGGGGATCCTAATCCAGTCTTCTTTTTGAGCAACAATGATTTGATAAGGCTAAAAGCATATGCTGACAAAATAAACTTTAGGTACTTGTTTTCCCCCTGGCTAGTGTTGTCACACTACTTTTTTCGGGAACAAGAACATCACTACATCTCTAGACTGGTAGTTCTTCAGGAACCTCTTTTTTCACCTACCACCTAGCACAGTGTCTGTTACATAGTAAGTACTCAATAAATGTTCTGTGAACTAAATTGAAGATGGCCCTTTATAGGACACAACTCCACACCTGAATTCTTGATTATTCGAAAGTGACTCCGGTACAAATTTTTAATCCAGATTGTTTCTTTGTTGTCATCTAGCCTGCTTCTGAGCCTCCATCCTACTCCTTAAAATAATTGTGTATACAGCAGTAGCAAACAGATTTTAATATTATCCTAAGCAGCAAAGTCTAACTTTTAAATTTGTTAATCAAAAGGTGTATTTTATTAAAGCATAAAATTAATTCCCTTTGCCTGTTGCTGCCTTCTGTTAGTATAGATCATAAGACTTTAATATCCTAAAAGCATTGTTCTTGAATCAGTGTTATTTTAGGTATGCTTACTGGACTCTGTCATAAGGATCCCTTTCTAGGGACTATTTAGAGAAATTTTTTTTTCATTTTTTTTTAAATGGGTCAACACTTCATTCTATAAAATAAAATAAGTGTTCCAGAAACTGTTGTTTAAAAAAGTCATTTTACCAGCCAGGCATGGTGGCTCACACCTGTAATCTCAGCACTTTGGGGAGGCCAAGGTGGGTGGATCACGAGGTAGTGACCAGGTGCAATGGTTCACGCCTGTAATCCCAGCACTCTGGGGGACTGAGGTGGGAGGATCACAAAGTCAGGAGTTCAAGACCAGCCTGGCCAACATGGTGAAACCCCATCTCTATTAAAAATACAAAACTTAGCTGGGCATGGTGGCGTGTGACTGTATTCCCACCTACTCGGGAAGCTGAGGCAGGAGAACTGCTTTAACCCAGGAGACGGAGGTTGCAGTGAGCCGAGATCATGCCACTGCACTCCAGCTTGGGCAACAGAATGTTTTTTCATCTCAAAAAAAAAAAAAAAAGGACGTCAGGAGTTCAAGACCAGCCAGTCCAACATGGTGAAACCCTGTCTCTACTAAAAATAAAAAAAAATAAAAATTAGCCAGGCATGGTGGCGCACACCTGTAATCCCAGGAGGCTGAGGCAGGAGAATTGCTCAAATCCTGGGAGATGGAGGTTGCAGTGAGTCGAGATGGCGTCACTGCACTCCAGCCTGGTGACAGAGCAAGACTCCGTCTGGAGGTGGGGAAAGGTCATTCTACCCTGACTCCGAAAGTTTTATTTGACCTTTCCTATTAGTCAATGTCAGTTCTTTCCCCTCCCCTCTAAAAAAAGAACACTTTTCACCACTTTTGCAGGAGAAAAAAAAATGTCCTTGAGGGAATAGGATGTTCTAGTTTAATTTTCACTGCTTCAGTGGCCTTTCCTATTATTTTTGCTGAATAGAGGGGCGGGTTCTTTGACTCTTCAACTCACATTTGGCAAAGTAAAAAGTAAATTAACATATGAAGGTAATGTTTCTTAAACAAAGCAGTCATATAACTCTTCTCTGTAGTAACATCTTTCTCCTCAGCCTTTTGCTAGTCATCTTTTCTCTCCAACTATCTTTCCAAGTTAAGATATGCTTTTTCATCTTCTCCCTTTCCTCCAGCCCCAGCTTTTGATAGCTACACCTGCTTCGACAATAATTTAATAATTTTGAAATGAACAAAACAAAGGAGAGTGGTGGGTTTGCTGATCCCTTCTCCACAGCGTAAAAAGTGTGGGAGAGTATAAAAAGGTTTCTCATCACCAGATAAAAGCCATTTTTAGATACTTCCCCCCACATCCCACTGTGTAAGGTGTGCTTATGTGTGTGCCACTATTTTACGACTTTCTTAGAGTACAGAGTGGCAGGTTTTTATTAAATACAAATTTGAATTCTGTTAAATAATCCAAAAGAAAATGTCATTTTCTCAAAATCTCCTCAGACCTATATTCTTGCGTTTGTTTATTCAGCAAACATTTACTGAATGCCTACTAAGTATCAAGCACTATGCCAGGTGCTAGGGAGACTGAGATTTTTCAAACGACATTTACTCTGCCTTCAAAAAGCCCACAGCCTTACGCAGAGGCAGACAAGTAAGTATGATGAGTACTGTGATAAAGGTAAACCCAAAGCACAAGTGAGCCTAGAGGAGTGCCTTCCAAGGTTAAAGTCAAGTTCATTTAGAAACTATAGGCAAGTGGACAGGCGCAGTGGCTCATGCCTGTAATCCTAGCACTCTGGAAGGCCGGGGTGGGTGGATCACTTGAGCCCAGGAGTTCGAGACCAGCCTGGGCAACATAGTCCCAGCTACTCAGGAGGCTAAGGCATGAAAATTACTTGAACCCAGGAGGCAGAGAGGTTGCAGTGAGCCAAGATAGTGCCACTGCACTCCAGCCTGGGTGACAGAGTGAGACTTTGTCTCAAAAAAAAAAAAAAGAAAAAAAAACGAATGTGGTAAATTTACCAGGTTAACATAGCTTTACTTAAAACTGGTATTTCAGGCCGGGCACAGTGGCTCACGCCTGTAATCCCAGCAGTTTGGGAGGATGAGGCGGACAGATTACTTGAGGTCAGGAGTTCGAGACCAGCCTGCCCAACGTGGTGAAACCCCCATCTCTACTAAAAATACAAAAATTAGCTGGGCATGGTGGTGGGCACTTGTAATCTCAACTACTCCGGAGGCTGAGACAGGAGAATTGCTTGAACCTAAGAGGCAGAGGCTATAGTGAGTGGAGATCGAGCCACTGCACTCCAGCCTGGGTGACACAGTAAGACTCCATCTCAAAGAAAAAAAAAAAAACTGGTATTTTAGGCCAGGCACAGTGGCTCATACCTTTAATCCCAGCACTTTCGGAGGCCAAAGTGGGCAGATCACCTGAGGTCAGGAGTTCAATACCAGCCAGACAAACATGGAGAAACCCCGTCTCTATTAAAAATACAAAATTAGCCGGGCATAGTGGCGCATGCCTGTAATTGCAGCTACTCGGGAGGCTGAGGCAGGAGAATCACTTGAACCTGGGAGGTGAAGGTTGCGGTGAGCTGAGATCAGGCCATCGTACTCCAGCCTGGGCAACAAGAGCAAAACTCATCTCAAAAAGAAAAACTGATATTTCAAGGAGTTATTTTTGTTTGTTTCTGGATGATAATGTTTTAAAGATAAATTATAACCATGCCATGTATTTTGCCTTGGCAAAATAGAGTAGATTTATTCTTCTTAATCTTCTAAAATCTTTCTTTGAAGATTTCAGTCTTATCATTTGTAAGTAATCTGCATCTAGTGCATAACTGCATAAAAAATAAATTAACCCTTTCCATTGTTAATCGTAAGATATGTGCAGTTCAGAAACACTGGGAGCCACGTATAGTAGTCTTTTACAAAGAGACTCTTACTTAAAGGCACAGTATAACCAACAGAAAATATTTCCAGTAAAGTTGATACTTTAATTTCTTTGGGCTTACTTCTCAAGTTACATTCTCCCATTTTTAAATAGCTTCATAAGCTGTCTTTGGAGTTTTGAACCTGTTTTATGCAGTGGAATTGAATATTTTAAAATTCATTTCCAATGCACTTGAAATGAATATCCACTGTTAGACTAAAATTTTGTCCCATTTTGTAGTTTCTTGTATAGTATTTGAAGACTTTTAGTGATGGGGATCTCTGTTATAAAATTAATCTGGAAAACTAAGAATTATTTTATAAAAGGAAAAAAAATTTAGGGGGAAGCAAAGAATTATATTGTTAGCATTATTATATTTAAAGTGGATTAAAATTTTGAACCTATTCTTTGGACTACAAAAATAGCACTATTTTATAATATACTTGAGTTATTTAATTACATATGTATCAACTAAAATAAATATCATTTCAAGTTTTAACTTTTCCAGTGTACTTCAACTTCCTCAAGTTTAGTGAACTTAGAAAATACATTACGGCTTTTAATTGGAGAAGCAGGGCCCTAAACCATGTTTCTGAGGTGTTAATATTTATCAGAGATAAAACAAACTAAGAAAATTACACATATTTGGGTACATGAATAAATTTTGTTTTGGTCTGTTATGTGGACAATGTGGATTCTGGTCGTTCGTTATCTTTACAAATCAAGTTATTACAATGTGAAACTGAGCCGTTGCCCACATATTTGAGGTCTCCTTCTCAATCACTATGCTTGGTAAGTTAGCAACTTGTTAAGGCCTCCTATAATATCACAGGCCTCTACCTAGCATACCTCTTCTGATTGCTGGCATTTAAGAGCTGCTTTCTTTTCTGAGACTGTAATATTAAGTTGAATTTTGGACATAAACATAATTTAATAGCAAATATGCAGTAATGTAAATGGTATCAGATCTCAGTGCTGCCTTCTTTAGAACCTTAAACCTAGTGCATGAATCTCAATTATACATGTTCTCGCTCTTCCTTGTGAAATAAGAGTTCAAATTCATGAGAAATTATATAGAGTAATTTTAACTGACCCTTCAAACATTTTCTTATAAGTTTTAAAAACATGGGTTAAGAGATTCATTTTTAATCCACAGTAAGGTCTAATAGAACCTTCTGCAATAATGGAACTATTTTATATCTGCGCCGTCCGATATGGTACCCACTAATTATGGCTACTGAGTGCTTGAAACAGCTAGTATGACTTAGGAACTGAACTTTGGATTTAATTTTCTTTGAATTAATTTTAATTTTTAATTAAAATAGTCATATGTGGCTACTCACTATATTATTGGACAGCGTGACCATAGCATATACTTGAATTTGATATATACGCCCTCAATAGCAAGTTTATTAAAGATCCCTTTATTATTTGAGCTATAATACAAAAATTTTAAAACATTCTCAATATAGGTGTAATGGCAGATACCTTCCCAATACATCAAAGCATTTTAAATTTATAAAAGGAAAAAGAAAATCAGTGGGTGTTGGCTTTTACATAAAAATCTGGATGTAAAATTTAATTTCCCTCAAAATTTTAGACTATAATAAAATTTTGTATTTTCTAAACTTCTTTTTGTTTCGTGATGAAGAAAAGAGCCATGATAAAAAATTTCAAGTGGTCATAGATAAAATGCAATATTGACTTCTCACAAATGGTTTCTCCTAAAACCCTAGGGAAATAAGGAATTAATTTTTCCTTTCCCATCCTGAACATGTACTATTTTAAAATCCCCCATGGTTGTACATGGTTTTGAGGTACAAATTACTATAGTGTCCTTTTTTTTGAAGGGTTATAGCCACTTAACAACTGACCACTTTATCTTTTATAGAGAGGAACATCGTCCTTTGAAAGCATTTTCCCCTTTAAAAGTCATTTCAGTTGCATTTAAGAAACATCCATTATCATCCTTCCAGGGAATGCTATTTTTTCACTGGGCGTTAGAACAAGATTAATTATCTTTGCCTATCAAAAAACCTAGGCTTGATTAAATCAGTCAAGGACATTAAATTCCAGCTTTACTCACTCTGGTGACCATACCAATGCTGAGTTGAAGAAGAATTTGTGAAAGTATCATTTGGTTAAAATTGCACGCCTGTCTCTTTAAATCTAAAAAAAAAATCCTTTCAGAAGCTGTAGAGAGAAGGTGCTAGAACTGTGTACGATCATGACTGGAAAGCAGGATCCCTCAGTGACTGCCGAATCTTCCCAGCACAAGATAGAAAGGCTGTTCAGCACAAGCCTACATTGGTTCTAGGCAGAACGATGATCTTACCGAACAGATCTCAAATAAAATTAAATTGAGAAAGCAGATCTTTCAAGGGAATGAGGCGGAGGCTCGCTTTTATGTTAAAAGCCACCAGCATCCTCCTTGCTAGACATGGACATGACATTTTTAAAGGAATTATCTGGTTACAGCGTTTTAAGCAAACTGTTCTAAGGAGTCTTTACATTGCATTGTTTTTTTTATTCTTTTTTTCTTTTGCATATATGTAATTCTGGAGGTAAAGAAAAAGCCTGCCAGGGATTCAGAAGGCATCCCACTAGCGATCAGCTGACATTCCTAACTGAAGGCTGCAATGTGTTGCTTATTCATTTTGTACCGTGGGAGCTGCGGGGACTAGCAGAGAGCTAAACTATGCATTTCAAACAGCAGTGCTTGTGCAGAAAGAGGGGTGAGAGAGAGGCAGCCGGCGAGGAAAGAGCACAGCTGGACTTTCTCCTTGTTTTTATCCATTTCTGCAGGATCATGTATTCATAAGGGATGAGGCGGGCCACGGCGATCCCAGGCCTGAGCCGCGGCCTACCCAGTCAGTTCAGAGCCAGGCCCTCCACTACCGGAACAGAGAGCGCTTTGCCACAATCAAATCAGCATCTTTGGTAAGCAAACACCCCTCTACCCACCTTCCCTTCCTTCCCCTCCTCCCCATCTGGCAGCCTCTCGCCCTCCCTGAGCCTCTCTCGGCTTCATGGTTGGGAGGAAAAGAGTCAAGAATGTTTTCTCTCTCCTAATAATTTTATTCATTTTAGGAAAAAAATCTGTTGGCATAGCAACCTGATTTCAGATATTTTAGCATTGTCTATGGCATGGAAAAAAAAAAAAACCTTTGTGTGTGTGTATGTGTGTGTGTTTTTATATGCTGTATGTGCAAAATATAGGACCTTTGAGATGAAGTTGCTAGCCTGTCCAATTTTTTAAAAGCTATTTGTTTTTTCATTGAAATAAATAATGCTAAAAATTTTTTAAGGTATTGATGTATATGTATGCAGGGCACTGTGCTTCTTTTTGTATAGATGCATATGTGTCTATAATGTTAACACACACATCAAAAGATAAAATATAATTTTTAAAAATATATGGTTGCTGGCTAATGTATCTAATTGTAGAAAATAAGATACTTGCTTCCCAGGGATGGATTGCTGGTTCGTTCTGGTTCATTCATTTATTTATTGCAACAATGGTAGTGGCTGCACTCCCCCATTTAACCCCTGAAGAATTTCCTGGCACCAATAAAGCAAGAAGGGCTTTGTAGGAGAGGATAGGGCTGATTGTGAAAGAAAAGAGACTGTAGGATTCTTCAGCATTTTTACTATTGCAAATGTGATTGCTGGATGCCCTTGTAGTAGCAAAAGGGGTGTGTGCTGGAAGAGTTAGTTTTCATGCCTCCTCCCCTCGGCCCCCCACGCGTGCGCGTGCGCGCTCACACTCACACACACACACACACTCACATCGTTTCATCCTTGCCACTCTAAACTCTCTTTAATCTTTTCCTTCTGAATCTCACTTCTCAGCCAAAAAATTATTGAAATATTAGTTGTTTTGCCTAAATTGATGTTAGAGGTCACATGGGCAGGAAGAGTTAGTGTACACTGCTTGGCTATTACATTTAGAACCTATGATGACATCATCCGAGGCCGACCCAGAAATGATCATTTTTCTTGTCCTATTTTTTAAACCTGATTTCTACTTTATTTCTCAAGTCTTTTAAAGGCTTCAATTATCTTTGGAATTTTTAATGGATTATAACCTTTAAAAACCCAAATACAAGGAAAAATGGAAGTTAAAGCACCTACATATTGCTATGCCTGCTGCTGTCTAAAAGCAAGCAATTTAATTTAGACTGCTTATAAATAAGCCCACTTTTAAGTTCCTTTATGTAGAAGTTTCTTATAATCCCTTTGATGAGCAATTTTTCATTTGAAAGGAATGCTACACTGTGTAATGGAGATCTTAAAATGTCCAGTATGTATTTGCTAATGATTGTTAAGCACCTAAAAATATGCTTTTGAGTCTAGATAAAGCATCATGAGATTATCAAATCATCATTATCTTCATGCCATGATATCTGTCAAAAGAAGAAATATGGTGCTTTAGAGAACTATGACTACTTACCACCGACTCGTATGAGACTTGTACCTTTATCAATACCTGTTCATGTTGAAATGAGAGGAGAAATGATAACAAGCTCTGAGCATCTGAGCACCATCAGCGGTTTTACATGTGAAGCAGACATTATACCAAGTGGCTTTCCCCCTCTGGGACAGGTTCTCTTTTCTCTCTTGCCACACCCTCATTCCCACATCATATATTCATGACCTCTCCTACCTCCCAGCAAGAGATTACTACAGCCATGCCAGAATAATCTCACACTTGCATCTGTGAACTCACCCAGGGCTACTCTGTGTGTATATCAGCCATCGCAGTCTTCCTCTCTATGGATGATAAAAGCTGCTTCCCTACTAGGCCACCTCAAGGCTATGGGCAGTGTCCTCAGGAACCCTTTGAATCCTACAGTCTTCATAGCGCCCATCCAGGGAACAGCTGCAACCAGTTTCTCTAATGAAGTTTTGATTTGCTAAAAGGCTCCTGCCCCTATATTAAGTTAAAAACAGAGTAGCTGATATGCTGTTGCTTTAGCCACAAAATAAGTTGTTTTTTGCGGGGCACCCTCTCTAAACGTAGTGCTTTGGGAGTCATGGTTGGGATTGATGGCAGTTTATCAGAGTTCAGTGGTATTTGTATCTAGTGGTTTTTAGGGAGGAAAAAAAATGGAAGGGAAAAGATATGGTGTTGTATGATTCCATGTCCCATTTTGAACATTCTAACTATTGGTATGGCTTTTTTAAATGTATATTGCCAAGTACTACAATTCTACTACCATATTATTTTAAAGCCTAATGCCAATGGGAGTATATAAATCAGGATACTGGAATAGCATAGAATATTTAATTTTTAAAGATATATTATGAATCCCATTGTGTTTTATGGATCCCAGGCTCAAATGAAAAAGACTAAAATGCCATAAATGACATAAGTAAGAGCAAGATCATAGGAAAGTGGAAGTCCAGTACAATAAAAAAAATCAAGTCATTGTTGAAACCTTGCCTTACTTCTCGTGGTTGGTGGCAATACTGTATTTATTCATTTATTTTGGTTTTATTCTTTCTTTAACATCTTTTAGTAGAGGCGCTAACAAGTCACAAAGAAGTCCAAAGATGAACAGGAAAAAGAAGGAATTTAAAAGTTAGTTTTTCAATTACTTAATAAATAAATGATGAAATGCATATTTTCAATTGGCTTGCAAACTGACAAAAATATTTCTCTTCCTAAAATTCGTTTATGAGCCTACCTCTTGAACATGAGCCTAAAAGAGTCCTGGCTTTGTGCTTTTCCCCCTAAGTATTACTTTCAATGTTGTGCTTTTGAATGAAGTTATTGACAAGTATATGAAGAAGCCCATGGGCTATGGGCCTGTAGTGCTACATGTCTTTATTATCTTAGCACCTTAAAACTGAGATTTTTGTATTATGCTCTGCTGCACAGTTGCATTTGTAACAAAGGATAAGGAAGGACTATAAACCTTGATACCAGAGGAAACCCTGAGAAAACTTTAGATTGTAATTTTTATTACAATTGTATAATTTTTATTATAGTTTTCTAAGGGCAGAGATTATTGCCTTTATTTTGAAGAATTAGGAAAAGGAAGGGCATTTCATGGCATCTTTATTTTAACCTTTCTTTTTCCTCTTCTGTAAGGAAGTTCATTCTGGGCTGATGTGTTATCTGGAAAAAGGAGTTGTTTGTATAGTTCTGCAGAATTACTAATCTGACTTCTTGGGCCTTTGTGATGTGCCTTCCTTGAGTTTTTATGGAAAGCCTAATATTTTAATAAAATTAGTGACTCATGAGGGTGTTTTCAGCTGTTGCTACATCTGATGTCATTTCTTCTGAAAACTTTATAATGCCCCAGGTTCCTGGCTGTTTCCATGGTAGAGATATTAATATCAAGAGCACCATATCTATCAGAGTTCAGCTTTTGACTTTGTGAAGAAATTCTCACTGCCCCTCTTCCTAATGTATGTTCTAACACCATTTACCTGTGACTGCATTACACAGGCAAATTTATGTTAGAACACATGTCAAGGAGAAGGGCACAAGGGGGGAATCCCCAAGGAGGCATTTAGGAGAAAAGTATTATTGTTCTCTGCATGCAAATATAGATTCTTCTACTTGGCTTTGCCAGATTTGATAGAAAGACTCATTAAAAGAGAGTCTTCATTTGGAGTTTTTAAAATGCACCCTAATAATTCAGCTAATTGTGAAATTAGATACCTAAATGAACTTGATACATAAGAATAAAAAACTATGAGAGCCTCAGCAGTAAATACTACTGTTTCAGCTCTCATGAGCCCAGTTCTGTTTCTAAATGCTTGAAAATGTGTTCTCTTCCTGGACAGTGTACCATAGGATGCTTATCAAAATATTGCACTTCTCTTTCCTCATTCTTGGCTTCTTAACTCACTACGGTCATTGCTGATACCATTTCTCACTTGTACTGTCCAGTCTACCTGTCCAACCCATATGATCAAAGTCTCTCAATAAATGTGTATTGAATAAATGAATGAACGAATTTATGAGGTCACCTCCAGCCCTGCTATCACATAAGAATTTGGATATATAAGTTTGCATTTCAGAATTCTTCATGTAGAATATTCTTTTATAAAGGCAGAATTGTCTGTTATCAGTCATCACTTTTAGCAAAAACTTAAAAACAGTTTTTCCTTAGGTATTCTAAAGAATAGAATGTTAAATTTCTAATGCCAAAATGTGACTCACTGTATTCTTTTTAAGAACTTGCTATAAATTTCATTTATTCCAAGTGCTGAGGTGGCCACTTTTATCATATGCATCATTTTGATTCTTACATATTATTAATCTTGTAAGTTGGCTTTGATCTCTTAAGAGGGTAACATTATCAGCCACCATACTCTTGTTTTATGTTCAGGAAGTTGCTTATTAGCCTTCTAGTGCAGTGTTTTATACATGGTAGGGACACGCTGCACTTCAGATGAAATGGTTTGTTTTGGGGCCGAATTTTGCTGGAATTAAATAAAGTAGCATTGAACGGCTGTAGGAACCTTTAGAAAAAAGTTCTGGTCTTCTTTTCCATGACTCATTATTTATTATTTATTTGCTTATTATATTTTACATATTCTAGATACATGAAATGAGTAATAATTCAGATTCAGAAATTATGTATAATCTTATAATCCACAACCTAGATACAGATAGTTTTTTGTTCCTTAAATGTGCCCTTTCTCCTGGATCCACTTATTCTGATCTATGTCTCTATCACCAGAAATACTAAGTGGAGGGCAAAGGGACATGCTTCGCAGAGCCTGGCATCAGAAGGAAGGAAACCAGCATACATTGAACATTTCCTGGGAGTCAGACACCCTGCTAGGCACTTTCACATGTGCAAGCCCTCTGACCCTGAGGAAGACAGTAGTAGTTCCTCTCTCTTTACACATTAAGAAACTGAGAGACTTCTAGAGGTTAAGCAAGTTGCCCAAGATCAGTTATATAGTAAGAGATAGATAAGATTTTTCTTCATGCAACCCATTGGGTGCAGCAAGGCGGTACTGCCCACTTTTAGTTAATCACAGTTTTTGAGACTGCTATTGTAAAAACTACAGTCACTACATCTTTATAACTTTCTTCCATTTCAGACTTACTCGATTTGTAGTTTACACTTACCACTCTCTGTAGCTTTGACTTTTTTGGGTGTTGATTCCCTCTATTACTTTATAACAGAAAGTAGTCACTCTTTTTCTGCCTTGGTGATCTGAATTTCCTCAGGCAATTCAAGAACTGTAGGAATCCAAGGCCTTCTAAAAATTAAAGAAGTAAATTATATGTGAAAGCACTTTTAAAACCATATGTCTGAAAAAGTTAAGGGCAATTATTTTTTATTTCATTGACCAAATAGTGTATTCTTAAAACTCACAGTGTACACTTAAGACCCATAGGCACATATAACTGTAAATAACATATTTTTTGTATATTTCATGTTAGACTTTACAACTGAAATATTTGGTTATACTTTTATTTAAATTCATCTATCCAGCTTGAGCATGGAATTATAAAGCTTAACATCTCTATATGTACCCAAAAAGACAATTTAAAACTTAGAAAGTTTAGTTGTGACAAATGGAAGGCGATATTAAGAGTTCAAGAAGGTAATTATCCACATTATAGGGAGCATTCAAAAGCAAAATGTCTCTCCTGGAATTCAGTGATGTACAATATAGCAGATTGAGCTTTGTAATTTTTCTTTGCCACATCCTTGTACCAGATGTGATCTGGTACAAGTAGAAGGCCACCCTCTTTACAGAGACCCACCCACCAATTAAGATAGAAAATTTTCTTGACACAACTCATTTCCCTTTTATCTTTAGGCCTCCTGGTTTAGGGAAATGACCATCTTGAGAATATTTTATTGGCTGTAAGCCAATGCTTATGGCAAGTTTTAAATGTGTCTTGATAGCTTAGATTGTGCCATGCCTCAGCTTTGGGAATCTGATTAAAGAAGGAATACTAAAATAAGAAAAAATATCTAGCTAAAATATATCTAAAATTCATTACCCTGGCCCTGATACTTTACTGCCATATTTTTCTGAAAAACAGTTGAATTCAGAAAGGGCTAAATGATATCCTTTCTATTGATTAGAATTGTTTTCTCCTTAAAGTTTTGCTTCAGAAACATATAAGCATGAAGAAGTAAAATTGATACACATATTTCAAATGACTTCTTTTCCTCCTTTTATCTTGAAATAGGTCCATTAAAAAAACACATTTTCTGATAACAAAATAGATCATTTATTTCCTTTAGAGGGTTAGGTGCCTTTTCGGTGATACTATCCTTTTTTGGTCTTGAAATATCCTCTGCTCTAATTCCTAATACTTTAAAGAGTATTATCCTTCAGAAAAGAGAAATGAATATGAAACCTAGTATTAGTTTCAGCTGGAAAGGGTTCAAAGTTTGGCTAATGTTTAATGGTGTATTTTGATAATACTATCTAGTTACAGAACAGCAGTCTCTTGATAATGAGGACACGATCTAGTATGCAGGGTCACCTTCTAAAAAGAACATAGAAACAAACTCTTCTTTGTATAAAATGTACTTTAACCCATAAACTGAACATAGTACAGAAAATTGATAGCAGCATGAAATCTTCCTGTAAAACTTGTTTGGGTGTTAGGTTGGGGAGATGGGCCTTATAGTAGATAGGAGTGACCTAATCACTTAGTAAAGAACAAAACTAAAATAAAAATCCTAGAATTAGGCCAGGTGCAGTGGCTCACGCCTGTAATCCAAGTACTTTGGGAGGCCAACATAGGCGGATCACCTGAGGTTGGGAGTTTGAGACCAGCCTGACCAACATGGAGGAAACCCTGTCTCTACTAAAAATACAAAATTAGCTGGGTGTCGTTGCAGGCTCCTGTATCCCAGCTACTTGGGAAGCTGAGGCAGGAGAATCGTTTGAACCTGAGAGGCGGAGGTTGTGGTAAACCGAAATCGCGCCATTGCAACTCCAGCCTGGGCAACAACAGTGAAACTCCATCTCAAAAAAATAAAATAAAACAACATCCTGAAATTAAGATTTGTTTTCTAAAATAGGAAAAATGAGGAGGAAGTGATCAGGAAAATAAAGAGAGAAGATAAATTGAAGGAGGGACTGGAAAATCACAAAAGATTTAATGGAAAGGAGCAAGAGGTACCAAAATATACATTTACAAGCTTTAATTTATTCAATATTTACTTGAAAATGAGTTAAAGTTACTAAGAAAAGTAGCCTTCCAAAAATCATAGCAATGCTTTATCCTCTTTAGGAGAGCAAGTGAATGTATTATAATTTGGTAACGGTTCTTTTGTAGAGAAGGGGATGGGGTAGACATGATTTGAGAGATCCCTTGACCTCATACACACCTCTTCATATTAGGAATAGGAAATAAATCATGTTCAGACTAGTTTAAAAGGTCTGTGACTGTAAGTGACATGATCCTTAAAAAAAAAAAAAAAAAAAGCAGAAAACAGACCAGTGTGGTCGTTCTCAACTAGAGGGATTTCGTGCCCCAAGGGGACATTTGGCAATATCTGGAGATACTTTTCATTGTCATGTCATGGGAGGCGCTACTGGCATCTAGTGGGTAGAGGCCAGGGATGCTGCTAAACATCCTGCAGTGCACAGGATGACCCCCGCAACAGAGATTATCTGGCTCATTGTCGGTAGTGTTGGTGAGAAATCTTGGTATAGTAGAAATAACATGGCTGTGGAATCAGACAGAGGTGGACCTGATTCCCAATCCAGTCCGTATTAGCTATGCTACTGTGAACATATAATATATGTGATGGTTTGTCAAAAATATGTAAACACATTTTGACTGAATAAATAATTCCTTTTTCTTTCTTTTTTTTTTTTTTTTTTTTAATTTGAGACAGAGTCTCTGTTGCCCAGGCTGGAGTGCAGTGGTGTGATCTCGGCTCACTGCAGCCTCTGCCTCCCAGGTTCAAGAGATTTTCCTGCCTCAGTCTCCCAAGTAACTGGGATGACAGGTGCTTGCCACTATGCCTGGCTAATTTTTGTATTTTTAGTACAGATGGGGTTTTACCATGTTGGCCAGGCTGGTCTCCAACTCCTGACCTCAAGTGATCTGCCCACCTCACCCTCCCAAAGTACTGGGATGACAGGTGTGAGCTACTGTGCCCAACCTGAATAAATAGTTTCTTTCAAGACTCAGTTTCTTCATCTATAAAACTGAGATGGTAGCCAGGCACGGTGGCTCATGCCTGTAATCCCAGCACTTTGGGAAGCCAAGACGGGTGGATCACCTGAGGTCAGGAGTTCAAGACCAGCCCAGCCAACATGGTGAAACCCCATCTCTACTAAAAATAAAAAAATTAGCTGAGTGCGGTGGCACGTGCCTATAGTCCCAGCTACTCGGGAGACTGAGGTAGGAGAATCACTTGAACCCGAGAGATGGAGGTTGCAGTGAGCCAAAATCACACCACTTCACTCCAGCCTGGGTACAGAGTGAGACTCCACGGGAAAAAAAAAAAAAACTGAGGTGGTATCACCTACCTCGTGAATGAAATGAATGAGTGAATGAGATGGTTTTGAGGACTAGGAATAAAATACAGAAAGATTATCCAACACAGTGCCCCCTACAGGTGAGCATTCACAGAAACAGTAGGTAAACTGATGGTGAAGGTGATAGATAAAATTATGCCAAAGGGCCCTTCTACTTTGCCTGAAAGTTTGTCTCCCATGAACCTGGTGACCTGAATTCTGTTTCCCACCCCAATTCAGGTTACACGACAGATCCATGAGCATGAGCAGGAGAACGAGTTGCGGGAACAGATGTCAGGTTATAAGCGGATGCGGCGCCAGCACCAGAAGCAGCTGATCGCCCTGGAGAACAAGCTGAAGGCTGAGATGGACGAGCACCGCCTCAAGCTACAGAAGGAGGTGGAGACGCATGCCAACAACTCGTCCATCGAGCTGGAGAAGCTGGCCAAGAAGCAAGTAGCTATCATAGAAAAGGAGGTCAGTGTGTGCACACACACCTTCATGCCACAACCAAGCCCAGCCTGTTGGGGTCAGTGGCAGAATGTTAGCAGGAGGCAGGAGTTGGGGATGGAGGAAAATTGTTGCTGGTGGGGGAGGAGAGGGAATTGGGTTTCCAGATTTTATGGGGCTACATGAAATTGTCATTCAGAGCTAAAATAGCAACTGAAAATGTATATTACATTCATGTCCATTCAAATATGTTCTTAGTTTCGGTCCCTTGATGGTGGCCTGGGTACAAATAAAGGGAAACAAGATGCTGCTATCTTCTGAGAATGTGCACAACACAAGTCTGTTACTGTATCTGCCACATGCACAGTCCTCTTCAAAAGAAAACTGCCCTACAAATAGTCTCTTATAGTGGTGATAATCCCTGCCTGCTGCTGATGGGCCCCTGACCACAGGGAGCAAATAATGAGTCTGGCAATTTTTTGAGTTTTCTAGGGAACATCTCTCTTCTCCATCCAGGTTCTAAACTAATTTTAAAAGCAGACAAGGCCAGGCATGGTGGCTTACAGCCTATAATCCCAGCACTTTGGGAGGCCAAGGCAGGTGACTCTTTTAAGCCCAGAAGTTCAAGACCAGCCTGGGCAAAAAAAACAAGCCCAGAAGTTCAAGACCAGCCTCTACAAAAAAAACCCAAAAATTAGCTGGGTGTGGGGGCATGTGCCTGTAGTCCCAGCTACTTGGGAGGCTGAGGCGGGAGGATTGCTTGAGCCCAGGAGGCAGAGGTTGCAATGAGCCGAGATTGTGCCACTGCACTGTAGCCTGGGTGACAGAGCAAGACTCTGTCTCAAAAAAAAAAAAAAAGCAAGAGTAAGGCAGATAGTCATAATATCACCTTCATTACTGATACATATTAGGTACAAGAAGTGATTTATGTCTGCAGGAAAACAAAATTAAGCAGACTTGCCTGCCCAGGCAGTGCTAAAATCGAGTCACCTTTCCTGCCACCCCCATGAGACTTCCATAGTGTGGAAAAAATGTGGTGGATATGTGCTCCCTGGGAATGAAGTAGCTGGGGACATGGTGTCAGGGTGTTTCCATAATTGAGTTCACGTTTGCTCTCTCCACCGCCCCCTCCCGCCCACATGTGTGTGTGTCCACATGGAAGGAACCATCAGGTTGTAGAAGAAACATTTCCCCAACAGCCATCAATCTGTGAGGCAGTCTGGCATGAAAACCTCTGCCCCCACAGGGATGATGTTGATTAAATAAATCAGTCAGATCCTTTCTTGGGATTTGACTTGGTAAATATATTGTGAGAATTGTTCATAATGGAAGATTTGTCCATAATGGAAGTTGCAGGTGAAAAAGATACATAAAAATGAGCCATGAAGCATAATTCCCGCTTTATCTCCTAAGTCACTCATCTTAAATATATACTTCACCCAATGGTTACCTGAAACAGATTTGGTCACTTTCAGGAGCCAGTATTTATTGGATTACCTTTTATGTAGTCTGTATTTTATTCATTTAGGACCCTAAAAAGTGTCATGATGTATGACCGTTGTGGATTGCAGCAGGTGCCTAAGAAAACAAAATGCCAGGCCTGGCATGGCGGCTCACGCCTATAATCCCAGTACTTTGGGAGGCCGAGGCGGGTGGATCACCTAAAGTCAGAAGTTTGAGACCATCCTTGCCAACATGGTGAAACCCTGTCTCTACTAAAAATATAAAAATTAGCCAGGCGTAGTGGTTCCTGCCTGTAATCCCAGCTACTCGGGAGGCTGAGGCATGAGAATCACTTGAACTCTGGAGGTGGAAGTTGCAGCGAGCCAAGATTGCGCCACAGCACTCCAGCCTATGTGAGAAAGCGACACTGTCTCAAGAAAAAAAAAAGAGAGAAAACAAAATGCCATTAGCTCTCCAGTTACACTTGAGATGATCCCACTGGAAAATCTGATAGTTGGAATAATTAATCAGTTAGAGTTTGATTCTTGGAATAAAACAGGCCAGTGTGGTTATTTATACATTTTGACAACTTAACCTTTGGGCTACCAACAATATGATTTAAAAACCTTTATTATAATCCTTCGTTCTGACCCACTGTGGTGGCTCATGCCTGAAATCTCAGCACTTTGGGAAGCTGAGGAGAGAGAATAGCTTGAGGCCAAGCATTTGAGATGATCCTAGGCAACATAGCGGGACCCAGTCTCTATGATAATTTTCAAAAAATACTTAGCTGGGACTAGTGCTGCATGCCTGTGGTCCCAGCAACTCAGGAGGCTGAGGCAGGAGGATCACTGGATCCCAGGATTTTTAGGCTGCAGTGAGTTATGCTCGTGCCACTGCACTGTAGCCTGAGCGACAGAGTGAGACCCTGTCTCAAAAAAAAATTTTTCTTCTTAGGTCTCCTTTTATCCCATGAATATTTTTGTGTTCCACAAAATGTGTTTATGGTTTACTTTCATATTTTTCCCATAATTCAGAATGTATTTTTCACTGGTGAAAACTTTTATTATTTTTTTAAGATACAAGAAAATCAGAAACAAATTATTTTTTATTATTTGTTCAAAAATGTCACATTATTAGCACTTATGGACTCTCTTACTGCATTGGAGAATATAGACTACTGAATTCTGTGTGAAGAACAGATTCATCCTACATTGTATTTGTTATTTTATCAGGCAAAGGTAGCTGCAGCAGATGAGAAGAAGTTCCAGCAACAGATCTTGGCCCAGCAGAAGAAAGATTTGACAACTTTCTTAGAAAGTCAGAAGAAGCAGTACAAGATTTGTAAGGAAAAAATAAAAGAGGTAAGGATACTAGTGTTTCTCACCAAGTTGCCATTAGAATGGTTGGAACTTAAAATTCACTCATCTTGCATTGTGATCAATATTCTAGTCCAGTGAGTCTCAAACTTTACGTTAGAATAACCTAAAATGCTGGCTGGGCACAGTGACTCATGCCTGTAATCCCAGCACTTTGGGAGGCTGAGGTGGGTGGATCACCTGAGGTCAGAAGTTGGAGATCAGCCTGGCCAACATGGTAAAGCCCTGTCTCAACTAAAAATACAAAAATTATCTGGGCGTGGTGGTGTACGCTTGTAATCCCAGCTACTCGGAAGGCTGAAGCAGGAGAATTGCTTGAACCCAAGAGGCAGAGGTTGCAGTGAGCCGAGATCGTGCCACTGCACTCCAGCCTGGGCAACAAGAGCAAAACTCCATCTCAAAAAAAAAGAATTACCTAAAATGCTATTAAAGCAGATTGCTAACCCACCCCTAGATTTTCAGATTTTAATCACTGTTTACCCCTAGATTTTCTGGGGTAGAGTTTGAAAATGTGCATTTCTAACAAGTTCCCAGATGACGTTCAATCTACTGGTTCAGGGACCACATTTCAGGAACTATTACTATAACTTTAAGCCATCCTTGTCTTCTTCCTATGTGTTTTCCACACACCAGTCAAAGTGGTCTTTTCAAACTATAAATCTGGTCTTAGTACTGCATAGTTTTGAAATCCACTGTCTTCTTATTGCTTTTAGGACAAGTCAGAATTCTAGAAGTCCCTACACGGTCTCCTCCTAGCCTACTCCTTCAGTTACATCTCACAGCAGTGCTGCCCCCGTCCTCAACCCACTCCTTGCTGCACCCCTTGGTCACCTTTCAGTTCCTCAAATTTATCAAGCTCCACCCTTCCCCAAGGTCTTTGCACATACTGTTTCTTCTGCCAAGATGTTCTCCCTACCCCCAAGCCTTCCCTGACCACAATTCTGCTTAGTTACTTCCTACTTCTCCTTGTAAGACCTAGGATTGGTTATTAGGATCTTAACTCAAATATCACTTCCCTAGGGAAGCCTTTTCTAACTGCTTCAACCAAGACAGATGTTTCTGGTTTCCTAACACTAGAGGTTTTAATTATACATTTGTTTAGTGATTATTCTAGCTACTTACTCTACTGACTGGTAAGCATCATAAGAGCACAGACCATGTTTTTGTTTGCCCGCAACTGTATCCTTGTACCCTGTACATGTGAATACTTGATAAACGCATGCTTGGCTCTGGAATATTTGGTCGAAGACCACTAGTGGACTTAGAAGTTCTTCCCGAAGAACCGCACTTTGATCCGAAAGCTCAAATTTCTTTAATTCTCCCTTTACCAGTACTTACAGGTGAATCGTCTACAGTTCCATGGACTTTTCTTCTCATAAGCCTTAGTGTTTCTTATTTGTAGACTTACTAAGTATATCAAGGTTTAATAAAATTCAATATGGGGCATTGTTTTAGTATCTATAAAATCATGTGTTTGAGCTCATATTCTAATTGGTAGGTTAGCAATACAGGACTTAGCAAGGTTCTCCTCCAGTTCGTTTTTAGTTAGGAAGTGAAAGCAAGGGGTTTGGGGTGGGCCTAGGGATTGTTTCCCCTGCCCTGCTAAGCTACTGGTAATTGTTAGACCTAACAGAAAGTTGTATTTTATTCACACTGGCTGAATGGGTAGAATCTCTGACACCATAAAGTCTTGAAAACCCAGATGTAGAGAATAGCCCAACTCAGAAAGTTCACATTCTTTCCATTTTCTCTGAGTTATTGCCTTGAGCTTAATTATTATATCATAATAGGATTGCTGGATCACAGAGATAGCCTAAGAAATTTTGAGGTTTTCCCCGACTCTAAATACATTCCTTGGCCGGGCACGGTGGCTCATGCCGGTAATCCCAGTGCTTTGGGAGGCCGAGGTGGGTGGATCACCTGAGGTCAGGAGTTCAAGACTAGCCTGGCCAACATGGCGAAACCCCATCTCTACTAAAATACAAAAAATTAGCCAAGTGTGGTGGCGAGCGCCTGTAATCTCAGCTACTCGGGAGGTTGAGGCAGGACGAATTGCTTGGATACAGGAGGCAGAGGTTGCAGTGAGCCGAGATCATACCACCGCACTCCAGCCTGGGCAACAGAGAGAGACTCTATCTCAAAAATAATAATAATAAAATAAATAGATATTTTCCTTATTTCTAACTCTGTGTGTCCATTCTATGCAAAGCTAATATTACTTCTTCTGAAGTAAAGCTTAGTTCAGACTATTTAAAGTGGCATGTATATTTAGATATTGATATACTTAGAGGTATTGTCCTCGAAATGACAAAAAAAAAAATCCCCACTTTTGATAGATAACAGGAGTATGGCTAATACAGAATGATAGATGGTCTAAAAATAATTTATTCTTGATTTTGGAGTCAATTTTTGTGATGATATTTGAATGGGGGTCTGTAATCCGGTGGTTAATGCCAAACCGAGTAGTAAAGTCATGGCATGAAAAGATGGATCACCCAGGCTTCCTGTTGTGATCCCAGCTTACTCTGAAACACTTTGTCTTGTCGATTCTAAGATTTCACTTACAGCTTCACTGGAACAGGATAGTTGAAAGTTGATTTACAAAGACTTCTTGGCTAAGAGATTAAATAGTCCATAATACCTGCATCACAAAACATTAAGTAAAATAGGTGTTAGCAATTTTTTTTTTTTTTGAGACAGAGTCTCGCTCTCACCCAGGCTGGAGTGCAATGCTGCGGTCTCAACTCACTGCAATCTCTGCCTCCCTCAAGCGATTCTCTTGCCTCAACCTCCCGAGTAGCTAGGACTGCGAGTAGCTAGGACCATAGGCGCATGCTACCACACTCAGCTAATTTTTTGTATTTCTAATAGAGACAGTGTTTCACCATGCTGGCCAGGCTGGTCTCAAACTCCTGACCTCGTGATCCACCAGCTCTGGTCTCCCAAAGTGCTGGGATTACAGGTGTGAGCCACTGTGCCCAGCCAGGTGTTAGCAATTAAAGGAGATTTTAGCTGAGTGAGTAGTTAACCAAATGAACAAAGAAGAGTATACTGTACTTGCTTAACAAGTAGTCTTGTTTTCACTGTAGTTTAACGTCTTAACTATTCTGATTCACTCCTTTTTTTTTTTTCCTTTGCTCAGATGTTCTGGAAAAATTGTGAATTTTGTCCTTTTGGAAATATAGATGGTTTGTTTACTCTGTAATCCAAAATGAAGAATGCTTTTTCCTAAAATTCAAACTAGTGACATTTGCATAGTCACCTCTTCTCTTTGGAACCTGTCTACTTCTCTCAGTCTTGTCACTACTTCCTTTGCCCAAGCTACTATCATCTCTCTTGCCTGGATCTTTGCAATAGCCTCCCAGCTATCTTCATATGTTCTTGCCTCCTTCATTCTGTTCTCCCCATGGCAGCCAGGGTAATCATTTTGAAATGCATCTCATTATGACACTTATATACACGAAATCCATTTCTTCTATACTAAAGATCAGTGTCCTTAAATTGGTTCGTAAAGCCTCAGTGGTCCTGCCTACCTGGCCAGACTCATCTCATGTTACATTGCACCAGCCACTCTGACCTTCTTTCAGCCCTTGATGGCACCATGTTTCCTCCTGCACCCCTAGGGTTTTGCACATGCTGTTTTCTCTGCTGAGGGTATTCTTCCCTCTCCTTTTCCACTGGTTAACTCCTACTAATTTTTCAAATTTCAGCTTAGTTGTCACCAAGATTAAATATTTTATATTAAATTCGTATGGGACCAAGTATGTCCTCTTCAAAGCAGTGATCACAGCAATTTCTGCGGTTTTAAAATTTTTGATTCTGTAATGTAAAGATGCATAGTGGCAGATATCATGGTCTTTTACTCACCTTTGTATCCTGTATCTTTCGCAGTGCCTGTCACATGATAGGAGCTTAGTAAATTTGTGTTGATTGAGTGAGTGAACAAATAATTTCTGAGAGTAAGATACCAAAGATACAGAAACTCACAAGTGTCCCTCTCACTTAATGCTCAATGGGCAGAAAACAGTTGGGGGGAGGATGTGTAGCACCAAGCTTTTCCGTGCTTATGTTTGCATTGGCTTTCCAAATAATCTTCAGTTGCAATAGGCTGTTACGGTCCCTTTCATTTAGTGAAACCGGCTTGATTTTTGTTTTTTCTTTTTAGGAAATGAATGAGGACCATAGCACACCCAAGAAAGAGAAGCAAGAGCGGATCTCCAAGCATAAAGAGAACTTGCAGCACACGCAGGCTGAAGAGGAAGCCCACCTTCTCACTCAACAGAGACTGTACTACGACAAAAACTGTCGTTTCTTCAAGCGGAAAATAATGATCAAGCGGCACGAGGTGGAGCAGCAGAACATTCGGGAGGTATTTATCACACTCATAACTATTGTCACTGGCATAGGAGACAGTAAGCTGTGTGAGGCTTGTGACCACGTCTGCCTTGTCCATTCTCATGTCCCTAGCCTTTAGTACAGGGGCTAACACAGAGTCGGTATACAAAAAAAGTCATGGAATGAACTTGCTGTTGATAAGAGGAAGCCCACTCACAGAACAAGGAATCAACTCCTTCTAAATACATGGAATAGAATTGTGTTAAACTCCTGTTATAAGCCATATCACACAATGAAGAATCAAAAGAAGTAGAATCAAGAATTTATGCTTTCAGCCTGCTTGTCAAGGACTTGTGTTTTTGTGACTCCATGTAAAACATTTAAGTAACATAATGCTCTATAACTAAGTTCATTTATTCAGTCATCCAGCACTCTCAGAGTGAGTGCTACACACCAGGGATACCAAGCAGCTATACTCCCTGCCTTCCAATGGCTGTGAGTCTAAGAGCAGAAAAAAACATGTAACAGACTAGTTACAATATGATATGTTAGGTACCATATTAGACGTAGAAATAAAGTATCATTGGCATACAATCATGAGAGGGCTTAGAGGACTCTGCTATTGATGAAAAGATGAGTGTGACTAGAGTCCTCTCTGTTTGGAGTGGAGGGCAGAACAATGTTAGTTGGAAACAGAATGTAGAGACCCTTGTTTAAGGCAAGGCATTTCGAGTTGAGCCTGAAGGCAGTGCATGGCCATCAGAAATTTTTAAGCAGGGGAGTGACATGATGAGACATTTCTTTATTTTGAAGAATTAGTGCATCAGCCAGGCATGGTGGCTCACACCTGTAATCTCAGCACTTTGGGAGGTGAAGGCAAGTGGATCACTTGAGGTCAGGAGTTCAAGACCAACCTGGCAAACATGGTGAAACCCTGTCTCTACTAAAAATACAAAAATTAGCTGGGTGTGGTGGCATGCACCTGTAATCTCCCAGCTACTCAGGAGGCTGAGGCAGGAGAATCACTTGAACCCGGGAGGCAGAGGTTACAGTGAGCCAGGATCATGCCACTGCACTCCAGCCTAGTTGACAGAGCGAGACTTTGGCTAAAAAAAAAAAAAAAAAAGAATTAGTGCTTCAGTATGAGAGAGTGGCAGGAGTCATGAAAAGCAAAGTGCAGTGAGGTCAGCCAGGATGTTCTTTCTCCAGTTCTAGCCTGGAAGAGGCTGTGGGGATAGAGGCAGTTAGATCTGAGTGACATTTCTTAACTCAGAACTGACAGTTAAATCTGACCAAATGGATATGGAAATTTCAGAAGAGGAAGTCAAAAGTGACTTCCAAATTTCTAATTTGGAAGGTTGAATAGATATGCTGATATTCACTGAGATGCGGAATACAGAATACTGTGTTCAACAGAAAATCATTGTGATCTAGAGTAAGCAGAGAAAACTTCATAAATGACCTAGCACAGTGGCAACAGTATCAAAGTCTGAGAAAAAGCCAGTGTTAGCCTACATGAGGGAAATAAGCGCTTCGGGCACAGTTAATGCAAAAGTGAATTGATAGCAGCTTGTTGGAGAGCCGCGTTGAAATGAGAAGGAAAAAGGGTGAAGCAAACTAAAATGTATTAACACATGTAGGCCAGGCTTGGGCTCCTTGTGCATGCTATCTTATTGGAAGAGGGAGAGCTGTGAGCTGCTGAACATTTTTTTCAGAGACAGTCTTGTCCTGTTGCCCAGGCTGGAGTGCAGTGGTACAGTCTCAACTCACTGCAACCTCTGCCTCCCAGGTTCAAGTGACTCTCCCTCTTCAGCCCGCCAAGTAGCTGGGACTACAGGCACACAATGCCACGCCCAGCTAATTTTTATATTTTTAGTGGAGATGGGGTTTTACCAGGTTGCCCAGGCTGGTCTCGAACTCCTGAGCTCAAATGATCTGCCTGCCTCAGCCTTCCAAAGTGTGAGGATTAAAGGCATGAGCCACCGCATCCAGCCTGCTGAACATTTTTGAGAAGGGCAGTGACATGGGCAAAATTTTACTTTAAAGAGATTAGCCCAGCTTGACAGTAATACATAGAATGATTTGAACATGAATTCTCAGTGGGGCTGATGATGCCCCCAGTGGGTGAAAGTGTTGGGGTGGGGAGGTGTCTTAGATACTATTCTAGCTTCAGAGCACCACAGTGCACAAACAGATACACAGTCTGCCTGTGGTATTAATATTTCAGTGGTGGGGATGATTAAGGGAGAAAAAGACTAAAAAGGCTCCTTATAGGGGCAATAATGAAAAACAAAAAAGCTTGAGAAACACAGAATTAGAGAGAAAGACTAAAAGCAAGGAGATCAGGTGGCGGGAAATAGGGTATGGACAAGGCTGGTGTAGTAGCTGTCAGAGGGTGGAAACGCAATTTGAAGTTTAAAGTAAACAGGACTTGACATATACTAAGGTATGAGAGAAAAGGTAAAGACATAATCAAAATTATTTCTAGGGCTTAACACTACGAGAAATGAAGATGTAGAAACAGAAAATTACAGAGAGGTTTTGGTAAGAAGCTGATTCAGGCCAGGTATGCTGGCTCCTGCCTATAATCCCAGCACTTTCGGAGGCTGAGGCAGGTGGATCACTTGAGGTCAGGAGTTTGAGACCAGCCTGCCCAACATGGTGAAACCCCATCTCTACTAAAAATACAAAAATTAGCCGGGTGTGGTGGTGGGCGCCTTTGATCCCAGCTACTTAGGAGGCTTAGGCAGGAGAATTGCTTGAACCTGGGAGGCGGAGGTTGCATTGAGCCAAGATCGTGCCATTGCACTCCAGCCTGGGCAACAAGAGCAAAACTCCATCTCAAAAAAAAAAGAATTAAAAAATAAAATTAAGTAAAAAGCTGATTCAGTACTGCACATTTTGAGTTTGTCAAAAGTCAAAAAATCAAAATGAAAAAGGCTAATGGCCAGTTGGAAATAAGTTATTTCGGATTCTTTTCGTGTTTCAATTATTGTTATGCTAATAATACGTATTTGGAGGAAGTCTGAGCCTAAGGGGACAATTTGTGTCAATAAAAGTTATAGAAGATAATTACTCCCCAAAAATGATAGAAACTATATCCATGACTTCATTAATATTAGGTTCTAGCCAGTTGAGCAAAGAATAACTCTGTAAGGGTATTTTTCTTAAAAGTCTAGACTTTCCTTTGTTTAGTTTTATTCCAGAGCCCACCTTCATGAAAATGTTCAAAGCTTTTTTATTTACAAAAGTAATTCAAGAACACTGAAAATACACAAAAACAGAAAAATGTAAAGCTAAGTAGTGAAAGTTCTTTTTAACAGCTTTTTTGAGATATCAACATATAAAAATTATATATATTTAAAGAATACAACTTGATGTTTTGATATATGTATACATTGTGAAATAATCACCACATTAAAGCTAACTAACGTATCCGTTACCTCCACATAGTTACATCTGTGCATGTGTGCATGGGGATGGGTAGGGAGATTTAATTTAAGAACTATCCTCTTAGCAAATTACAAGCATGCAATACAACATTGCTAACTGTCGTCACCTTGCAGTGAGTGCGTTAGAGCTCCAGTAATTATTCATCTTGCATCACTGGAGCTTTCTACCATTTGACCAGCATCACCCCATTTTCACCTTTTTGTTAATCCCATTCCACCCAGTCTTTACCCACAAACAGTCTCAATTAATTTGGCATAGAAATTTCTAGATTTTTTTTATATACAACAGCTATATTATGTATGACTTTACAAAAAATGAGATTACTTTTGTATCAGTAGGGTTATTTGATTTACGAGCAATAGAAATAAACTCTGGCTGACTTAAGCCTGGGAAGGAATTTATTGGAAGGATATGAGGTAGGTGACAGCTGAAGAACCAAGCTGCAAGACATGAAGAGCCACGCTGGAAAAGCAACTTCGCAACATAGGGAGCAAGAGCTCATGGGCACTGCCATTTGGATGTACCTCCTCCAACTGCTTTTTATCTTTGTATCATTTCTGTTCAAGATTCAAATTCCTAGGAGAGACAGAACTTGATTGGGTCATGTGCCTATGCCTTTTTCAGCCTTCTCTCTGATTCCAGATAGGATGGTATCATTTTGCCAAAAAAAAGGGGAAAAAAGGAGCCCGTAAACAGAAGCAGGAGAAAACGGGTGCTGAGCTTACAAAAAGTAACAGATGTCCACTTTACTGTTTTATAACTCTTTTTTCCATTACCATCTAGCACATACATCTCTGCCTCATTCTTTTTAATTGAATAGGATTTTGTTGTATGGCCGCAATATCATTTATTTAATGAGGTACTTCTCAGTGGACATTTTGTTGACATTTTACAGTATTATTAACAATAATACAAGAACATCTTTGTACATAGATATTTTACATATAAACAAGTATTTTGTGGGATATGTTTTTAGAAGTGGAATTTCTGGGTCAAAGAATGCGTACATCTAAATTTTTAAAATAGATATTGCCAAATTGCCCTCTAAAGGGGTTTATGCTCCTACCACCAAAACATAAGAATGCCTGGTTTCCTGTAACTTTGCCTAAAGGATTGGGTATTAGCAATCCTTTTAATTAGTGAAAATGCCTAAGAGGATCACTGAAACTGGGTTGAGCCTCTTTCTCTGTCACAACGACACACACACACACACTCTCAGCGTTTTCTGACCAGTGTTGAAACTAAGAACTGAAACTAAGAAGGCATTAAATGTCATAGGCTGACAGTATCTCTATTTAAGTTAGAATTCTCGTTTTTACTCAACCTCAGTGAGCCTGAGCATAAAAATTAGGTAAGAGAAATCAGCTGCTTGTAAGGAAGCCAATACTACTTCCATTGGAGGTTAGAATGCTTGAAATACAGTGGACGTTGACTGAGGGAAAGGAAGCTGCATGTCTCTTACCTCACACTCCCTCCAGGGCCTATACATATCTGTGTGTGTGTGTGTGTGTGTATTATGTACATATACACGTGTGCATTATATACATGTACACACACACATACACATATATAGGCATACACATTAAGTAGATGGGTGGGCAGAATGACCTGTACCATCAAAATTGGGTTTTAAATTTTTGCTAAGGTCATTTTGTTGAATTTGTGTAGGCTAATGGTGCACACGATGTGGCTCTAGTGTATATATTGTGTCATTTGTACAAATAAAGCCACCACTGTATCATGTCTAGCTAGAGCAAAGAATTCTTCAAAATATTTTATCACAGATTGAAAAAGTACAAAACAGGAAAATAGGTCATTTATTAGAACATTTGTTTTTTTCTTTTTTCTTTCTTTGAGACAGAGTTTCGCTCTTGTTGCCCAGGCTGGAATGCAATGGCGCAATCTCGGCTTACTGCAACCTCCGCCTCCCGGGTTCAAGCGATTCTCCTGCCTCAGCCTCCAAAGTAACTGGGATTACAGGCATGCACCACCACACCTGGCTAATTTTGTATTTTTAGTAGAGACAGGCTTTAACCACGTTGGCCAAGCTGGTCTCGAACTCTTGACCTCAGCTGATTTACCTGCGTTGGCCTCCCAAAGTGCTGGGATTACAGGTGTGAGCCACTGCGCCAGGCCTCATTTATTTTCTAATGGAAAATACTGAGAAGCTAAATACCTAAGTTTTAGCCTCAGTTCTTTTTATAGAAGTTGCATAACCTTATGTTAGTCCCTCAACTCCCAGATGCCTACTAACACATGTAAAAGGGGTACATTCTTACAGTCTTAGCACCTCATAGGGTGGCAATTTAGATTGAATGAGATGTATGGAATAACTTTTAAAAACAGAAAGCATATTATACATTATTATGTAGGCACAGTACTGGCCTCATAATAAGCTGAATAATTTTTCTCCCATGTCTCAAATATTAAAGGTAGCTTATCATCTTATAGCTCAGCAACTCAGATGTACAAATTAAAGGTAAAGGAAACAACTTGTAGCAGAAAAACCATTTTAGTATCATGTTTTTCTTACTCTTCTAATAGTTTACAAAAACTAGATTTAAGATATTATATGCCAGATATTCACTTCTGAATACTGAAAAATAATGACATATTCATGTATTCTGAGACACTTTCTTATGGTCTTTCATTTTATCCTTTCAAGTACGTAGTTCACAATGGGTACTGCTATCCTCACTTTACACCTGAAATGTAGATTGAGAGACTTGCCCCAAGCCATACATAATGATTTACAGAGGAGCTAAAACTGACTCACACCCTGAGCACTTTTCCATTGACTCTCAAACTTTCATATGTATCAGAATTAGCTGTGTAACTTATTATAAAGACCAGTTGCTTATAACGCAGGTAATCCAGATGTAGGTATTCTGTGGACAATATCGTGAAGCATTTCATTAAGCATGCAGAGAAGCACTTGATTTCTTCTGAAGGGGTTTGCTTGCTTTGTGTCTCTTGCTTTGTGTCAGGAGACCGTGAGTTTCAGGGCTCCTGGCAGCTCAGACTCAGTTTGCATTTCTCAATTTAGGAAAATGTGGAATGGATAAATACCCAGTATTGGGACTCCTGGAGCTCAATTAAAGCCCTCATGCAAAGGGCTTTCCTTGGCTTGCTCTAGGTGGTTGGCCTGGGAGAACTTTCATCTGTGGGAAGGGCTCTCCGTCCTTTGGTGCCACCTAGGGGCCAGTTACTGATTTGTAAAAAAAGAAATTTGATGGGCTAGCTAAAGAGGAAAAATGGAACAAGGAAAACAGGAGGAGATTGGGAGGGTTATTTTTTATTCCTTAAAAAAAAATTAAATTGCATTTTTACTGTGGGTTTTTCCTCCTTGTAAGATCCCTGACAGGGTGTACGTGTTCACTGTTCTATCCCTAGTTCCTACAACAGTGTTCAGCACATAGTAAGTGCTCAGTAACTACTTGTTGAATAAATAAGTGAATGATTAATGACTGTGCTCTGGTACTAGATGCTGAGCTATTAAAAGGACTTCTCTTCAAATCAATAGGGGGCCCAAGTGTGCAAGATACTTCTAATCATGCCAGTATACAAATGTTATTAATATATCTATTAAAATAAATAACTTGCATTTTCTCCCATAGTGGATGCCATCAGAGAAGAGAGGTACTCTGTGTTCTAATTTAAAGTATAGCTCAGGCCAGGGCACAGTCGCTCACATCTGTAATCCCAGCACTTTGGGAGGCCAAGGCAGGTGGATCACCTGCGGTCAGGAGTTTGAGACCAGCCTGGCCAACATGGTGAAACCCCACGTCTACTAAAAATACAAAAATTAGCCAGGTATGGTGGTGGGTGCCTGTAATCCCAGCTACCCAGGAGGATGAGGCAGGAGAATCGCTTGATCCTGGGAGGTGGAAGTTGCAGTGAGCTGAGATCTCACCATTGTACTCCAGCCTGGGCAACAAAAGCGAAACTCCATCTCAAAAATAAATAAATAAAAATAAAGTACAGCTCAAAAGCTTTCTCCTTTCCTTGACCTTCTTAATAGTAATACCACTAGGCAGGCACAGTGGTTCATACCTGTAATCCCAGCACTTTGGAAGGCTGAGGTGGGCAGATCACCTGAAATTGGGAGTTCGAGACCAGGCTGACCAATATGGAGAAACCCCATCTCTACTAAAAATACAAAATTAGCCAGGTCTGGTGGTGCATGCCTGTAATCCCAGCTACTCTAGGGGGACTGAGGCAGGAGAATCACTTGAACCCAGGAGGTGGAGGTTGTGGTGAGCTGAGATCACGCCATTGCATTCCAGCCTGGGCAAGAGCCAAACTCTGTCTCAAAAATAGTAACAATAATACCACCCTTTTTGTAGTGTAAAATCTTTACCCTTTTATAGCGTTCGTCACTTACCAACCTTGCCCTTTTTTTTTTTTTTTAATTTGCACATAAAACTTATTTCCTGGCTGAGCATGGTGGGGTGGCTCATGCCTGTAATCCCAGCACTTTGGGAGGTTGAGACGGGAGGATCGCTTGAGTCCAGAAGTTTGAGACCAACCTGGGCAACATAGTGAGACCCCCCATCTCTACCAAAATAAAAAATAAAAACAATGATGTCCTTGTATTAATTAAAGGTTTTTTGTTTGCATGTTAGCTGAAATGTATTTGAGCTAGCTTAAGCCAAAACCAGGGAAATTACTATAGACATATGAGAATGTCTCATAAAATCGAATAGCAGTAATACAGCTGGCCTTACAGGAGGGCTTAGAAGCAGTAAGCAACTTAGGCATCAGTATATTCCCTTCACTTCTCTCTTTTTCATTTTTTCTTGCTCTGAAGCCTAGCTTTCTCTAATCCTCAGCCCTCATAGAAACAGATGACTACCACATATGTGGTTTTTATATGCCTCAATTCCAGCCACACATAGAGATTAACTGGTTCTGAATGTCAATTCCAAATTCCTGGTACAGAAAATCAATTGGCCCAGGTTGGGCCACGTATCTAAATCTGATTCAGTGAGCTTTGAGCAGAGCATATACTTCAATAAATGTCTAGTACACTTCCCTATTGGAGTAACAGTGAGTTGAGCACAGAAGTCATGGTTTAATAAACATTTTTATGTACTGAGAGTACATTGTTCAGATCTTTGTATATAGTGCTGTTTAGGAAATATTCTTCAATTGGTGAATGAAAAGATTTCACCAACTTCCCCTTTTTTTCTAGTCTGCTTTCCTTTTTTCCTTCAACAACAAAGAAAGAAAGGAGTAGAACTGAAAAGAACAGAGTGATTAGATCTGTAAATGATCAAACAGACTGTAATGCAGAAGATGAAAGGGGACAGATCTCTTCTGTTTTTTTCCCGGCATGCCTAGAACTCTGAGATTTTAAAAAATAGATAATTGGCCTACTTCTGATTTGTGCAAAAACAGGGTATTTCCCAGAAAGCTAAGACTGTTGCAGATATTATCAGTTTAATTCTCAATCTTGACTGCATATTGGAACCACCTGGAGAATTCTTACCAACACTAACATCAGGATCCTACCCCAGACAGTTACGAGAATTTCAGCCTGTGAAATTCAAGCATCTTATGTTTGAAAAGTTTCTTCACATGATTTTTATGGGCAGTCAGGGTGTAGAACCACTAGCTTCACTGGAGAAATATTTGTGAAGACCTATGCATAGCACATCACCTAACTAAGGTTCATAGCAACTCTGTGAGGTAAGGGGGGTCAGGTAGAATGAATCCCATTTTACAGATAGTGCAGTTGTGATTGCTGTGAAGTTGCCCATTTTGTAAGTGGTGGACCCAGGAACAGAACCTAAAGCTCAAGAGATTGTTAATTTCATTTCATCTCATTAAGTCCTGCTGCCAAACACTAATGGGTTTAATTAAGAGATGGTGGGGCCAGGCGCGGTGGCTCACGCCTGTAATCCCAGCACTTTGGGAGGCTGAGGCAGGTGGATCACGAGGGCAAGAGATTGAGACCATCCTAGCCAACATGGTGAAACCCCTTCTCTACTAAAATACAAATTAGCTGGGCATGGTGGCACACCGAGTAGCCTGTAGTCCCAGCTACTCAGGAGGCTGAGGCAGGAGAATTGCTTGAACCCAGGAGGCAGAGGTTGCAGTGAGCCAAGATCATGTCACTGCACTCCAGCCTGGCACCTAGGGACAGAGCGAGACTCTGTCTCAAAAGAGAAAGAGTTAGCAGTGCCATTCCTTGCCATCCCTCATTTAGTTGTGCATTCCTTCCAATTCATCTCCATTCACCTCTCTCCATTTATCTTTTGTTCCTGGATGCAGGAACTAAATAAAAAGAGGACCCAGAAGGAGATGGAACACGCCATGCTAATCCGGCACGACGAGTCCACCCGAGAGCTAGAGTACAGGCAGCTGCACACGTTACAGAAGCTACGCATGGATCTGATCCGTTTACAGCACCAGACTGAACTGGAAAACCAGCTGGAGTACAATAAGAGGCGAGAAAGGGAACTGCACAGAAAGCATGTCATGGAACTTCGGCAACAGCCAAAAAACTTAAAGGTAGGAGGAGATAGCATTTCCCTGTTTGTGCTTCTGGACGGTGTTGGACCAGATCAATGGTTTCTATACCTGAAGTGTCAGAGTCACCTCAGCAACTTTTCAGACTCACAAATTTCTGTGCCCTACACCTATTGCATCAGAATCTCCAGTTGTAAAGCACAGAGTCTGTATTTAAGCTCCCAAAAAAGAGATGTGGCAGGCTGGTTTGGAAACTATGATTCTACTACATTATCTATCAGTTTGTCATCACGCCCATTATGGAATTTCTCTGAGCACTTCATGACCTGCCCTCTTCAAAACTGGACTCATAGCAGTTTATAGTTCTAATCCCAGGAAATAAGGAAGTTATATTGGCCTTAGGTACTTTGAGCACTGCTGTATTGAGAAAGACTCTAAAGCCATATCCAAGTTTAGGAAGAAAGAGTGTCATTTATTAGTGATGTCTGTCATGGTCATCAGGAACGAATCTACAATTGCCAGGCATTTGCCAGTTCTGCACTAGAGATGCAGAGATGCAGAGGAACTCCTTTGGCCCTCACTGCCTCCAGCTAATTTTAGCTGACTGCTGATTAACAAGCTCCTCATACTAAGCCATTGCTATATGTCAGTGAAGACATTGTCAGTGTTGGCACAGACATGGGCCAACCTTGACCACACTGGCTCTGCATCTCTTCAGCAAAGTCCTAAGCTAAACAGTGATGTCTATCACCGTAAGTCCTCAGAGTGTTCATGAAGTGTGCACATGACTATGGGCAACCTGATGGAATGCCTTCTGGGCTTAAAATAATATACTCTACCTTCTCCTTGCCCAAATGCATATTTGATATTGCTACATGAAAGCACAACCTCTTAATGGGGAAAAAAATTGTTAAACACTTTTCTCTTTCAGTTTACTCTGAAATTGAGTGGGAATGGGTTAGGATATGAGGTACTATCCATATGTTCTCCTTTATGGAGTTGATAAGAAATTGCTATAAACCAGAGCAGTGAGAGCTGGTTTATATAATGCTATCCCCTCTCTCACTTGGAAACAGGGTGAAGTATAAAAACAAAAAAAAGGAAAAGAACAATGAACAATGGGAGACAGTGAAGACTCTGACTAGGAAAGCATGAAAAGAATTGTCACCCTTTCAGCAAGCTATGCCTCATAATATCCCTCAATCTGCTTAGAGTCCTCATCCCCTTGTGACAATCCATATTTTCTTCGAAGCCATTTGTAAATTCAAAATTACTTATATTCATTCACTATAAAACCAGAAGTGTAGGTAGGGTTAACTCTTGTCTGTGTCATACATGCTGCTGCATTTGTATTGATTAGCAACGTGGGTCACTGCACCAAAAAACAGATGGTCTCAGCACTTGTATTATATCGTTATGGTAGAAGGCTTTCCATTTTTACTGATGTGTCTTTATTTTTCCTTTGTCACTTTTTCTACCCAGGCCATGGAAATGCAAATTAAAAAACAGTTTCAGGACACTTGCAAAGTACAGACCAAACAGTATAAAGCACTCAAGAATCACCAGTTGGAAGTTACTCCAAAGAATGAGCACAAAACAATCTTAAAGACACTGAAAGATGAGCAGACAAGAAAACTTGCCATTTTGGCAGAGCAGTATGAACAGAGTATCAATGAAATGATGGCCTCTCAAGCGGTAAGTGCTTAGGTTTGCTGCCACGGCTTCGAGAGCTTTGGGAATCAAGAAAATCCAAGATCCAGCCTGTTGTTCCCAAGATGATTCTTGCACAGATTTAGGATATTGATGTTTTTCTGCCCAGAGGACTGAGGAAAGGACGACGCTGAATAAAGCCAAGCCAATGTGGATACTTGCTGGAGTGTCTTATAAGATGGAACTCAAGGAAAGACATGCCACATCAGACCTGTGGCACATAGGGAATTTGAGGGCATATGTGATAGATGCCACATATCATACCATTTGTTCATTTATCAGAGGTTTTACTGACTGCCCTGCCTGCAACTAATATCAGGCACAAATGAATCAGACAGTCCCTGCCCTTAGGGAGCCCACAGTCAAGTGAGGAAGACAGATACACAGACACGCTCATTCAATAAACTTTTATTAAGCATCAGGGTTCAGCACTCTGCTGGACTCAGAGATGGTGGATGAGCTAGACAATTTGTCAGTAAGCCAGGTGGTCAGATAATTAAGCAGTAATGGTAAAACATAGTAAGTGATTTTAAGTGGGAGGTGTTGGGGGTTATGGGAGAACAGGTAGGACCAACTAAGCTGGTCTAAGGAAATCTTCCTGGAGGGAGCCAAGAAACTTAAAGGAATTCATTGATGTTAACCGATTCCTTGAAAATGGGACCTACATAGGCAAAGGTTCAAACAAAGGAAAGTATATGGAGATGGAAAGAACTTTGGTGTGAGCCCAGAGTTCAAGCAGAAAGATTGCAGGAACCCAAAATGGAGAGGTCATAAAGGGAGCTTGGGATGGGGGCTTGCCTGGTAATTCAGTGACGATTTCCCAAGGAGATGACTCTTAAAGAGTAATAGTTTAGCTGGGTGCGGTGGCTCACGCCTATAATCCCAGCACTTTGGGAGGCCAAGGTGGGCGGATCACCTGACGTTGGGAGTTCGAGACCAGCCTGATCAACATGGAGAAATGCTGTCTCTACTAAAAATACAAAATTAGCCAGGAGTGGTCGTGCATGCCTGTAATCCCAGCTACTCAGGAGGCTGAGGCAGGAAAATCGCTTGAACCCAGGAGGGGGAGATTGCAGTGAGCCAAGATTGCACCATTGCGCTCTAGCCTGGGCAACGAGTGAAACTCCATCTTAAAAAAAAAAGTAATAGTTTACCAGAAAGGCATAAGAGAAAGAGTTATTCCTGACAGAGGATACAGTATATACAAAGACTCAGAGGCCTGAGAGAGGATGGCACATTTGAGAAACAATGAGTAATTGCTATGGCAAGAGTATAGGATGCTTGTTGAAGGAAAGTGGGAGGACAGTCAAGGCCAGAGCCTCAGAAGCCAGGAGTTTGGACATTATTTTGCAAGCAATGGGGAGTTGTTGAAGCTTGTTTTAAGAAGGAAAGTATAAGTGGATTAGATTTGTGTTACAGAAAGATATTGGCAGAAATGTGGCAAATATAGGTAAAGAGACCTGTCAGGAAGCCATTATAATAGTCCAGGAAAAAGATGATGAGAGAACATGCTAATGGAGATGAAGAGGAGTGGGGAAGGGTTTGCGAAATATTTAGGAGGCAAGAAAGAATAGAAATAAGTGACCAATTTGAGAGGTTTGACAACAGAGTAGAATAGGTCATTATCTTACCAAGACAGAACAATAAAAGAAAGAGCGAGTTTGGATGCCTGCAAGGATAATTGACTAAGTTGTAGACATGGTATCTGAGTTTTGTGGGTATCCAGGTAGAGAAGTACAGATAATGGAAACCTGTAGTTTAGGAGGGATGTCAAGATTGAAGACAAAAAGCTAGACTTCATTGTTATATGGGTGTACTTGTGGCTGGTAGGAATAGATGAGATCTGCTGGGGACAGGAGATATTCTTAGAGAGGAAAGAACTAAGGACAGAGTCTGGTGGATACCAACATTTGAGGGCTGAGTAGAAGTAGAACAAAAATAAATAATCAGAGACACAGGAAGGGAACCAGAAGAGAGGATGCCACAGGAGCCAGAGCAGGAGTTTCTAACTGATGGCATCACATGTCACAGAGATCAATTAGAAGAATAAACTGAGGTGCTCATTGGACCTGGCACCGGATTCAACTATTGCTTGTCTCAGACAATCAGTGGAGTGGTGGGAATGAGCATTGAAAGAGAGATTATAAAGTGAAATCCAAATGACAGGTGAGACCACTTTTCCCAGATCCTTATCAATGAAGGAAAAGAGAACAAGAGCTATAGCAAAAGAAGGAGATAGTTGAAGGAAGGCTTCTGGTTGGGAGAGGCTTAAGTATGCATGTTCTTAGGCCAAGGATGGGAGCTAGCACGTTTATCCACTCACCTATCCAGCAAGTATTTTCTGAGTGCCTATGTGATGTACCAGGTATCCAGAGATACTGTGGTGGATAAGACAGTCATGGATCATGTCCTCATGGAGGTTATAGAAGCATGGAGGACACAGACATTGGAAAAGTCTACTCTGTGTAACAGCAGAGCAAGAGCAAGGTGCCATCAGAGTACAAAACAGGAGAGCTTACCTGGTCTGGAGAGTCGGGAGAGGCCTCCTTGACACAATGGCTTTGTAGGCTGAGGAACCTACACATGAGAAACACGTGTAAACACGGGGAAGACAGTGGCACTTGGGAAGAATTCACAAATCTGTTATGTTTGGGATGTAGGGAACTGGGAGAGGACTAACAGAAGAAGACTGGAGGGGTAAACAGGATGGGTCATGTAGGGGCTTTCAGGCTTTGTGAAGAATTTCTGTCTTTATTCAAAACAATGGGAAGCCATTGGCGAGTATTAAGCAAGGTGTGACAGCAGATTTGTGTTTTGAACCATCACTCTGGTGACATGGAGAATGGCCTGGGAGAAGAGAAGAATGGATATTAGGAGATGATTTGTGAAGTTACTTTTACCCCAGGTACCAGAGAGTGGTAACTAGACTAGAAAAGGTGTAGTCGGGATGAAGGGGAACATTACTAAATTTGGCAGCAGGTAGAATTGAGAGTACTTAATGACAGGTTGGATGTGGAGAGTCTGGTGTTCAGGATGACTTCCAGTCTCTGGTTTGAACAAAACAGGAGATGATGGGCTGGGTACAGTGGCTCATGCCTGTAATCCCAGCACTTTGGGAGGCCGAAGTGGGTAGATCACCTGAGGTCAAGAGTTCAAGACCAGCATGGCCAACATGGTGAAACTCTGTCTCTACTAAAAACAAAAATTAGCTGGGCGTGGTGGCATGCACCTGTAATCCCAGCTACTCAGGAGACTGGGGCAGGAGAATTGCTTGAAGCTGGGAGGCAGAGGTTGCAGTGAGCTGAGATCACACCACTGCACTCCAGCCTGGGTGACCGAGTGAGACTCCGTCTCAAAAAAAACAGTAGATGATGGTCTACCTATATTTACCTATATGGTAAAAAAGGAAGTGGAACAGACTGGGCAGTGGGAAGGAAAAGGTGATGTGTTGGCTGTGTGGAGCCTGAGAGCCTGGGAAACATCCAGGGGAGGATGTCTCCAGTAGACTAGAGGAGCTCATCCAGACCTCAGAAGGGAAGTCTGAAATAGAGGTTTAGTGTGGGAGTCATTTGCATAAATGGTAATTGAGGCTTTTGAAATAGATGAGATTCTTAGGAAGAAAGGTGAGAGGAAGAAGAGGGCCCAGGACAAAGTCCTTAGGAACACCCACATTTAAGCACCAAGTGGGGAAGGACTACTGGAAAAGGAATAGTCCGAGAGGGAAGACAAAAACCAAGAAGTTGTGGTATCTCAGAAGACAAACATTTCAAGAAGGAAGGGGCAGTTGACAATACCAAATGCTGCTAGGAGGACAGCTAACAGGAGCCGCTTCCAGACCATCATGGGTCACCTTAATGTGAGCAGTAGAAGTGTAGAGGGTTAGGATCAGAATGAGTGCGAAGAGAAGAGTGCAGAAAGAGGTGAAAGGCAAAGAGAAGGAAGGAAGTTGATAGAGACATAAAGGTTGATAAGGTTTCTGTCTTGTTAGTCTTTATATTCTCAGCATCTGCAACAACACCTGGCATACAGCAAGTGTTCAATGAATGTTTGTTATATAAAACGGTAGAGACCAGGCACAGTGGCTCACGCCTGTAATCCTATCACTTTGGGAGGCTGAAGCGGGAGGGGAGGGTCACTTGGAGCCAAGAATTCTTGAACAGCCTGGGCAACATAGCAAGACTCTGTCTCTACAAAAAATACAAAAATTAGCCAGTTATGGTGGCACATGCCTGTAGTTCCAGTGACTCGGGAGGCTAAAGCGGGAGGATCACTCAAACGCAGGAGTTCAAGGCTGCAGTGAGCTAAGATCACACCACTGCACTCCAGCCTGGGCAACACAACACAACACAACTGGGACTCAAAAAAAATAAATAAGATGAGAGAGAACAGGATCAGAAATAGAGGTCAATGATTGCCCTTGAATAAAAGGAGAGAAGTGTCCTTTCTTCTGAGACAGGGAGAAGATAAAAGTATGTGATCATTACAGTATCCTTTACTGACTGCTTACCATATGGCAAGTTAAGTATTTCACAAGGGTTATTTAATTTTTGTGAAACCCCTTTGAAGTAGTTACTGGTTTGACCCTAATTTACCTGTGAGAAAACTGAAGTTTATTGAAGTGAAGCTCCTTGCTTAGAGCAGGAGTGGCAAACATTGTAAACGGACAGATAGTAATTACCTTTGTGGACCACAGGGTCTCTGTCATAACTACTCAGCTTTGCCATTGTAGCACAAACGCAGCCATAGACAAAACGTAAATGAATGAGTATACTGATGTCCAATAAAACTTCATTTACGGCCGGGCATGGTGGCTTATGCCTGTAATCCCAGCACTTTGGGAGGCTGAGGTGGATGGATCACCTGAGGTCAGGAGTTCGAGACCAGCCTGGCCAACCTGCTGAAACCCTGTCTCTACTGAAAACACAAAATTAGCTGGGAGTAGTGGTGGGTGCCTGTAATGCCAGCTACTCTGGAGGCTGAGGCAGGAGAATCACTTGAACCCAGGAGTCAGAGATTGCAGTGAGCCAAGATTGTGCCATTGCACTCCAGCCTAGGCAACAGAGTGAGACTTTGTCTAAAAAAAAAAAAAAAAAAGTAAAACAAAAAAAACTTTATTTACAAAAGCAGGTACTAGGCCAGATTTGGCCCACAGGCTGCAATGTGCCAACCCCTGACTTGGGGGCAAGGGAGAAGGTCACATAACTAATTAGTGGTGGAGCTAGGATTTGAACCCAGCTTGGGGGGAATCCTGTAAACCTCCTTTTTCTTCAGTGTAAGCCACTGTAAAGAACACACATATTTACCTATACTCTTATAAAACTTTTTAATGGAGCCAGGCACCATGTTTCATGTCTATAATCCCAGTACTTTGGGAGGCCGAGGTGGGCAGATCACCTGAGGTCAGGAGTAGCCTGGCCAACATGATTAAATGCCATCTCTACTAAAAATACAAAATATTAGCTGGGCTGGGTGGCGCTTGCCTGTAATCCCAGCTACTTGGGAGGCTGAGGCATGAGAATCACTTGAACCTGGGAGATGGAGGTTGCAGGGAGCTGAGATCACACCACTGCACTCAGCCTGGGCAACAGAGTGAGACCCTGTCTCAAATAAAAAAACGAAAAATAACTTTTTAATGGATTTGATTTGTGTAACCTTGGGTGATAAATAACAAATGCTGGAATATCCTCTGGTTTCTAGCACTGGGCCTTCAGAGTCAGAGCTGGTACAGAACAAAGGTACCAGTTACTGATAATAATAATAATAATAGAAGGCTAGAAATAAAAGGAAATGGAGGTGTTCTAAATGTTTAAAGATGTTTAGATGGTCTAAACTGACCATGGAATGAACCTCTCACCCACTTAGTCAGGGCTTACGGCAACTAATGCAGATAAGTAGAAAAGAACAGTACTTTCACTTCCTTTACTGATAAGGACCCTCCCGTATCAAGAGGGAATCAGTAACAACCCTCATTTGGAGCCAGTAAATCCTTTGGCATTTACCTGTGAGTCTGTTCCTGCCGAAGGCTATGTATTGCGTCTAGTGTCTCTTATCACTTCATTCCTTTATTGGGAAAATGAGAACTATCTATCCTCTAAGGATTTTAATGAAACCTGGTTAGGATTAATTTTTAGAAGGTACTTTGGAAATATGATTACATAATTTATTTTATGTTCCTTTGATCTCTATAGTGTTTCTCCAGAAGTACTAAAAGACATATGCAAATAACTATCTAAAAATATTGTAATATAACATTTCAAAAAGTAATTTTTCAATCAAAATATGTATGTTGTCACAAATTGTACATAAGGTGGAGAGTAAGTGTCTTGGAAAAGTGGTCAATATGGAAACACACAGATAAGCTCAGGGCAGATGGACTGTCTGATTCAAGGGTTCTAATCTCATAGTTCTCAGCCAAGCTGAGGGCCTGCCAAAATGGGACCAAACCAAGCCTGCGACCAGAGGTCATCATTCCTAAATACTGTCTTGCTGATGGTCCAAAACCTTCAACTCTGCTTTACAGAAGTTGGCACTTCTACTTGGTTCACTCTCCATGCCGGATCTGGGTATCTTATATAAGACGAAGTTCAGGCCAGGTGCGGTGACTCACACCTGTCATCCCAGCACTTTTGAGAGGCCAAGGTGGGTGCATCACCAGAGGTCGGGAGTTAGAGACCAGCCTGACCAACATGGAGAAATTCCGTCTCTACTAAAAATTCAAAATTAGCCGGGCGTAGTGGCACACACCTGTAATCCCAGCTACTTGGGAGGCTGAGGCAGGAGAATCACTTGAACCCGGGAGGCAGAGGTTGCAGTGAGCTGAGATCGCACCATTGCACTCCAGCCTGGGCAACAAGAGTGAAACTCTGTCTCAAAAAAAAAAAAAGACCAAGTTCAGGTGCTGCAGGGAGCAAGGGAAACTTGAGGCTGCGTATAATCTGGACATCACTGCTTCAAAGCAGATATGCCTCTTAAAATTAAGCCTGCCTACCCTCTTTAGGAAAGAGATTTTTTTTTTTTAAATGAGACAAGATCTCTGTCTCCCAAGCTGGCGTACAGTGGTGTGACCATAGCTCACTGCAGCCTCGAACTCCTGGGTTCAAGAGATGATTCTCCCTCAGTCTCCCAAAGTAGCCTGGACTACAGGCACATGCTACCATGTCTAGCTAATTTTTTAAAAAAATTTTTGTAGAGATGGTGGGCTCACAATATTGCCGAGGCTGGTATTGAACTCCAGGCCTGAAGCAATCCTCCCACCCTGGTCTCCCAAAACACTGAGTTAACAGAGGTGAGCCACCAGCCAGGGAAGAGATTTTGAACCACTTAGAGTTTTGGATTGGCTGGCTAGCAAGATATCTTTGTTGTTGTTGTTGAGATGGAGTCTCGCTCTGTCTCCAGGCTGGAATGCTGCAGTGCGGTGGCGTGATCTCAGCTCACTGTGACCTACACCTCCTAGATTCAAGTGATTCTCCTGCCTTAGCTTCCTGAGTAGCTGGGACTACAGGTGTGCATCACCACACCTAGCTAATAATTATATTTTTAGTAGAGATGGAGTTTCACCATGTTGCCCAGGATGGTCTCGATCTCTTGACCTCATGATCCACCCCCCTTGGCCTCCCAAAGTGCTGGGATTACAGACGTGAGCCACTGCGCCCGGTTGCATGATAACTTTTATAGCCAACAATGGGTGCCAGTGTTACTACTTGGAGCATAACAGTACTGTGGTATATTCCTCAAGTTTTATGGAAATTGGATTCATTTTTTTATAGCTAAGCATATCTAAATGATTTTAGGGTTAAAGATCTTGAAATAAGGACATGATCAGTTGAAACCAAAATAATGATAACAGGTACTATTTATTGAACACTTAGTATGCATTGAGAACTGTGCCTAGGATTTTATATGAATTCTTTCATTTAATCCTCCCACCAATCTCAGACAATAGGAACTGGTTTTTTTTTTGTTGTTTTTTTTTTTTTTTTGAGACAGAGTCTTGCTCTTGTTGCCCAAGCTGGAGTGCAGTGGTGTGATCTCAGCCCACTGCAACCTCTGCCTCCCAGGTTCAAGTGATTCTCCTGCCTCAGCCTCCTGAGTAGCTGGGATTACAGGCGCCCGCCACCATGCCCGGCTAATTTTTGTACTTTTAGTAGAGATGGGAGTTTCTCCATGTTGGCCAGGCTGGTCTCAAACTCCTGACCTCAGGTGATCCGCCTGCCTCAGCCTCCCAAAGTGCTGGGATTACAAACGTGAGCCACCATGCCTGGCCAATAGGAACTATTCTTATTTTCTTGATGATGAAACATGTGAGATCTAGGGAGGTAGGTAATGTGCTAAGGTAACACAACCAAGTGGATGGTGTAGCTAGAATTCAAGCCCAGGAGCCGACCTCAAAGCCCACAGGCTTAATTCCTGGAGTGTGTAGCCTTCCTGATGCCTGCTGCTGTGGTTTCAAAGAATGTTCTTAGTACTTTGTAGCTCATTGGGCAGATTTAACTGTTTTTGATTTCTAACTCAATGTATCCAAAGCATCTGTGTTTTTGAGGGGGGACCAATTTCAATCAAAATGAGGAAACCTCTTCCAGTAGTCACCAAGAGCTGTAGGCAAGGGTGCATGACAGTGTGTGTCTTCTGTGCCCACAGTTACGGCTAGATGAGGCTCAAGAAGCAGAATGCCAGGCCTTGAGGCTACAGCTCCAGCAGGAAATGGAGCTGCTCAACGCCTACCAGAGCAAAATCAAGATGCAAACAGAGGCACAACATGAACGTGAGCTCCAGAAGCTAGAGCAGAGGGTGTCTCTGCGCAGAGCACATCTTGAGCAGAAGGTATGAGGGCATTACCGGGGGTCCCATGCCAGTGGGTGGAAGGGGGTGTGGCTAAGGGAACTGCCATATGTGGAACCTTCCTTAGTTGGAGATTAAAGTGGATACTTTTCACTTATCTGCTTTATGCTACTGGTATCCTTGTGAGGTAGGCATTGTCCCCATTCTACAGGCATGTCTGACCCCACATCCTAATTCTTTCTGCTACTCTGCTAGGAAACCCTCAATGTTCCCAGCCAGAGTGACATGGGTTGCTGGGGGGTTGATGTGACACCTGAAAGGTACTGTGAGCTGATAGCAGCACTGCCAAATGGCACGAGGATGCCAAATGTGTAATAGATTTGGCTTCTCAGCTATTTTTAAACCAAGGGAAATCACCAGCAGGGCTCTTTAAAAAAAAAATTAAAATGGCGATAGGCTGATACTGCCATGCATAATAAATGTTATCCCAACTGAAATATTTATTGCTTTAGATATTTTGAGGACTATGAAGTAGAAAAGATTTCATAAGGCATCTCAAAGCTGTTAAGCATTTATTTGCTTAACTAGTTATTTGCACTTTCTTCCAGTAGTTCCCTGAGACCAGCGTCACAGACTATTTTCCCAGCTCCTATTCTAGAACTAAATTACTAATGACCAGGAGGCGTTTGGCTCTCTATGGGAAAGCAGCACAATCTAATTGTGCTTGAGTGTCTTTTAGCTTCCCCTGAGCCATCCCTTGCTAAGACAGGACACTGACCTAGATCAGCCCAGCTGCTGGGCTTGCTAGAATGGCATGGCCGGTCCCATGTGGACCCCAAACATTTTATTCTTATGAGCAAGTTTTAAATATAATGGATTAGATGCATTGATCACAGGACTTGGCCACCCTTCCTCAGTCCTCCCTTAGTTCCTGTGTGTGTACATGTCATATGTGTGCCTATGTGTGTATATGTCATGTGTGCCTTGTACGTCATGTGTGCCTGTGTGTCATGTGTGCCTGTATGTGCATGTCATATGTGTGTCTGTGTGCATGTCATGTGTATGTGTGCATGTCTTGTGTGCCTGTGTACATGTCATATGTGTGACTGTGTGCATGTCTTGTGTGCCTTTGTACATGTCATATGTGTGCCTGTGTGCATGTATGCCTGTGTGTGTACATGTCATGTGTCTGTGTGCTTGTCATGTGCCTGTGTGTGTCATGTGTGCATGTGTACATGTCGTGTGTGCATGTGTACATGTCGTGTGTGCCTGTGTGTGACATGTATGCCTGTGTGTGTCACGTGTGCCTGTGTACATATGTGTGCATGTGTGTACGTCATGTGCGCCTGTGTGTACATGTCATATGTGTGCCTGTGTGTGTAATGTGTGCATGTGGGTGCCTGTCAGGAGATGCTTTCCATTAAGAACTTCTTTGTGCTTGTTTCAGATTGAAGAGGAGCTGGCTGCCCTTCAGAAGGAGCGCAGCGAGAGAATAAAGTACCTATTGGAAAGGCAAGAGCGAGAGATTGAAACTTTTGACATGGAGAGCCTCAGAATGGGATTTGGGAATTTGGTTACATTAGATTTTCCTAAGGAGGACTATAGATGAGATTAAATTTTTTGCCATTTACAAAAAAAAGAAAACAGAAAAAAATTCAGACCCTGCAAAACCACATTCCCCATTTTAACGGGCGTTGCTCTCACTCTCTCTCTCTCTTACTCTTACTGACATCGTGTCGGACTAGTGCCTGTTTATTCTTACTCCATCAGGGGCCCCCTTCCTCCCCCCGTGTCAACTTTCAGTACTGGCCAAAACCTGGCCGTCTCTTCTATTCATAGTACACGTCACAGTATTGATGTGATTCAAAATGTTTCAGTGAAAACTTTGGAGACAGTTTTAACAAAACCAATAAACCAACAACAACAAAAAAGTGGATGTATATTGCTTTAAGCAATCACTCACTACCACCAATCTGTGAAAGTAAAGCAAAAAAATAATAATAATAATAAATGCCAAGGGGGAGAGAGACACAATATCCGCAGCCTTACACCTTAACTAGCTGCTGCATTATTTTATTTTATTTTATTTTTTTGGTATTTATTCATCAGGAATTAAAAAAAAACAAAGTTTTATTAAAGATTGAAAATTTGATACATTTTACAGAAACTAATTGTGATGTACATATCAGTGGTGACATATTATTACTTTTTTGGGGACGGGGGGTGGGTGGGGTGAAGAGATCTTGTGATTTTTAAGAACATGCTGGCAAGAGTTTAACTTGTCTTCAGCATATTCTGATTGTATCATAATCATTTTCTGCTGTTGCAGAGGATGTGAATACACTTAAGGAGCTCACAGAATCCCAGTAGCACAAATTGGGCTTTGGCAAATCGTGTATTTTGTGTATAGAAGGAATTTAAGGAGAGGTATTACTTATTTTCATATTGTATTTTAACTGTTTCTCTGATCAAATTTTTTTACTTCCTCCTCCTGTTCCTCCCCACCTTCCTCCTTTTCCAATTCAGTATTTGGAGTTCAACACTGTCTCTCAATCAGATCATCTTGATCGTTTTCTTTATTTCCCTTTCCCTTCCTAAGTCCCATTTCTTGGTCATAAATATTGCATTATTCACACTTTCAAACTGTGTATTTTCTTACAATAAAAAATGATGAAAAAAAAAAAGGCTTTACTTCTTTTGCATGCACTTTAAAAACAACAAAACATTTTTCAGGTTCCAAGGAAGAGCATGATAACTGTCAGAGCTTTTAATTATATTTGTAAATAAAAGTGTTCATCACATCGCCTTGCTGTGTTATTGTAGCAGGAGGTTTCCCTTCTAGGTTTACCGGTTCACAATTCAGAGGGCCAGCCACCCTCCTGAGACTGTTCTCCATAGCCGTGGTCACTCCAAGAAGAGCCATTCAGGACTTTCAGGTAAAGCTGTGTCTTCCAAGTTCTACAGGGCTGAAGATAGTGTTGCACCATTCGATGTGGGCACATGGTCAACTGCACCTTTCTGTCCTTAAGAATAGAAGGCATGGGCCGGGCGTGGTGGCTCATGCCTGTAATCCCAGCACTTTGGGAGGCAAGGCAGGTGGATCACGAGGTCAGGAGTTCAAGACCAGCCTGGCCAAGATGGTGAAACCACATCTCTACTAAAAATACAAAAAAATTAGCCAGGCATGGTGGCGGGCACCTGTAATCCCAGCTACTTGGGAGGCTGAGGCAGAGAATTGCTTAAACCTGGGAGGCAGAGATTGCAGTGAACCAAGATCGTGCTGCTGCACTCCAGCCTGGGAGACAGAGTGAGACTCCATCTCAAAAAAAGAACAGAAGGCATGCACGCATGCACACACACACACACACACACTCCCCCATGTGCCACTCGTGCATAGAAGCATGCATTGCTGAGGAGAGAAATTGGGCACCCTTAAAGAAAAGCAGGCTATGGAGAAGGCGTTATAACCAAATATTTGAAATGATCCCACTGTAATATTAGATCACCCTCCCCTCATATTCTGCTTTTATTACAGTAATTTTACATGTAAAACAATGAGATAGTAAAAAATACAAAATTTCTGGGATGTGATTTGGGGGTCAGGACAATCTCAGTAAGATCCCATGTGCTTAAGACTTGTCCAACCCACCCTATTTTGCTGTTACTCTTTTGTTTTGTCTTAGACTTTTAGCAGCCTGCAGCTATGGTTTTTGGTTTCTGTGTCTAGTGATAAGTGGAAAAGGGGGATGAGAGAGGGGCTTTACTGTCCCAACCACAAACAGAAACTAAGAACCCATGACTGTGTTATCTCCCTTGGACACTCCTGGAAATTGCTCTTTAGAATATGATGATCTGGGGCAGGCCCGGTGACTCACACCTGTAATCCCAGCACTTTGGGAAGCCTAGGCGGGTGGATCGCCTGAGGTCAGGAGTCCAAGACCAGCCTGGCCAACACAGTGAAACCCCGTCTCTACTAAAAACACAAAAAATTAGTTGGGCATGGTGGCAGGTGCTTGTAATCCTAGCTACTTGGGAGGCTGAGGCCGGAGAAGCACTTGAACCCAGGAGGCGGAGATTGCAGTGAGCCTCAGTTGCGCCACTGCACTCCAGCCTGGGCAACAAGAGTGAAACTCTGTCTCAAATATACATATAATGACTTGAATTATTACTTTTTTGGGGATGGGGGGGTGGGTGGGGTGAAGAGACCTTGTGATTTTTAAGAACGTGCTGGCAAGAGTTTAACTTGTCTTCAGCATATTCTGATTGTATCATAATTTTCTTTTTTTTTTATTATTATTTTAAGATGGGGTTTCACCATATTGGTCAGGCTGGTCTCGAACTCCTGACCTCATGATCCGCCCACCTCAGCCTCCCAAATTGCTGGGATTACAGGCGTGAGCCACCACACCCGGCTTATAATCATTTTCTTGTTTCCTACAGGATGTTCATATGTCAGAGACAAATGCGACCAGTTTTGTTCACTAAGATAGACTAAAGCAGAAAGGTATACTCACAAAATTAAAAATAATTATCAACATGGGTTAACCCCAATCATAAAACCTTTTGTAACCATCACACTCCGTGATAATTATGTTTCCTAAGTAGCTTTGTTCATTGGAGTTTCTATATTAGGTACATCTGAAAATGATATTGGAAAGGGCTAGAAAGAAAGAAGATCTGTAATTATCCAAGAGAAACAGATCATGTGGACGGCGTGCTTATGCTTGCTGTGTGATGGAACATTAGCATTTCACAGATGAAGAAATAAGCTCACACCAGGGTAAGTGGCGGGGTGGAGTCTGAATCGAGACCTGTCTGATCTCTGCACCCACACCCAAAGGGGTATTCAATCTTCAGAAAGGTGGAAAAGCTTCCTGTAGCCTATTTCATCCATTTCTCTCCGGTGAGAAATGTCTAGCTATCTTGGGAGAGGGCCCTACGTCTGAGATTGTAGATGCTATCTTTATAGAACATCTCGGTGGCTCTCGGCTGTAATCCCAGCACTTTGGGAGACTGAGGAGAGTGGATCACCTGAGGTTGGGAGTTTGAGACCAGCCTGGCCAACATGGTGAAACTCTGTCTCTACTAAAAATACAAAAATTAGCTGGGTGTGGTGGCATGCACCTGTAATCCCAGCTACTCGGGAGGCAGAGGCAGGAGAATTGCTTGAAACTGGGAGGCGGAGATTGCAGTGAGCCAAGATTGCACCACTGCACTCCAGCCTGGGCAACAGAATGAGACTCCATCTCAAAAAAAAAGAAAGAAAGAAAAGGTCCCTCTGCACAAGTTTGTCAGGGATGTGTCCCAGGGCAGAGTTATCAGGAAGCAGGGACGTGGGTCCCTGCTCTAACGCCTGCTACGGACAGAGTTGTCCAACTCCTAGTACCTGCCTGAGAAAGCAGGGACAAGGATGGCAGTAAAAGGCCGGGTGCAGTGGCTCATGCCTATAATCCCAGCACTTTGGGAGGCTGAGGTGGACAGATCACTTTAGGTCAGGCATTCGAGACCAGCCTGGCCAACATGGCGAAACCCTGTCTTTACTAAAAATACAAAAATTAGGTGGGCGTGGTGGCAGGCTCCTTTAATCCCAGCTACTCAGGAGGCTGAGGCAGGAGATGCGCTTGAACCTGGGAGGTGGAGGTTGCAGTGAGCCAAGATTGCACCACTGCACACTAGCCTGGGTGACAAAGCAAGACTCCAGTCTCGGAAAAAAAGGATGGCAGCTAGAGAACGGGTATAAAAGAGACAAAGAGCCAGTGTCCTGTAGTCTTCCAGCATGTACTAAACTCTCCTGAATTAAAAAGTTATTACAGGTTTGTCATGCATATTAGTGAGGAAGGGCGACTTACCTTTGATTCATGATTATTCATTTAATGAATATTTACTGAGTACTTTATATGTCATGCCAGGCTAGACACTAGAGATGTACCATTGTATCTCAAACAGGTGAAGATCCCTGCCCTAATGGAACCTACATTAGAGGTAGGAGGAAATTGGGAGCAAACAGTAATTATGATAAATAAAGGATCTTATGTGGTAATAAGTGCTAGAGATGAAGAAAAAAATAGGGAAGGGTGGCCAGGCGAGGTGGCTTATGCCTGCAACCCCAGCACTTTGGGAGGCCAAGGACAGGCAGATTGCTTGAGGTCAGGAGTTCAAGTCCAGCCTGGCCAACACATCTCTACCAGAAAATATAAAAATTAGCCAGGTGTGGTGGCACATGCCTGTAGTCCCAGCTACTTGGGAGGCTGAGGTAGGAGAATCACTTGAACCCGGAAGGCAGAGGTTGCAGTGAGCCAAGATTGCACCACTGTACTCCAGCCTGGGGGACAGAGTGAGACCCTGTCTCAAAAAAAAAAAAAAGTAGGGAAGGTTAATGGAGATCAGAAGTGCCAAGATCAGTTGGGCATGGTGGCTCATGCCTGTAATCCCAACACTTTGGAAGGCCAAGATTGCTTGAGCCCAGGACTTTGAGACCAGCCTAGGCAACACAGTGAAACTCCATGATCTTGTCTGGCTCTGTGTCCTCAACCAAATCTCATGTGGAATTGTAATTCCCCATGCTAGGGGAGGGACCTGGTGGGAGGTGATTAGATCATTGGAGTAGATTTTCCTACTTGCTGTTCTCGTGATAGTGAGTTCTCATGAGATCTAGTTGTGTTTTGTTTTGTTTTGAGACAGGGTCTCACTCTATTGCTCAGGCTGTTGTGCAGTGGCGTGATCTTGGCTCACTGCAGCTCTGCCTCCCAGGTTCAAGCAATTCTCCTGCCTCAGCTTCCCGGGTAGCTGGGATTACAGGCACTTGCCACCATGCCTGGCTAATTTTTGTATTTCTAATAGAGATGGGGTTTCACCATGTTGGTCAGGCTGGTCTCAAACTCCTAACCTTGTGATCCGCCTGCCTTGGTCTCCCAAAATGCTGGGATTACAGGTGTAAACCACTGCACCCAGCCAATCTGGTTGTTTTTAAAAGTATACAGCACTTTCTCTCATGCTCTTTCTCTCCTGCCACCATGTGAAGATGCGCTGGCTTCCCCTTGCCTTCCGCCATGATTTTAAGTTTCCTGAGGCCTCCTGAACCATGCTTCCTCTAGAACCTGTGGAACCATGAGCCAATTAAACTTCTTTATAAATCACCCAGTCTCAGGTATGTATCACAGTTTGGGAAGAGACTAATACACCCCATCTCTACAAAAATTAGCTGGGCATAGTGGCATGTGCCTGTGAGCCCAGCTACTGAGGAGCCTGAGGTGGGAGGATCGCTTGAGCCTGGGAGGTTAAGGCTACAGTGAGTCATGATCATGCCACTGCATTCTAGCCTCAGTGACAGAGTGAGACCCTGTCTTGGAAAAAAAAATAAAAGATGCCAGGATCAGCATACCTTTACTCATTCCTTCAGGGAATATTTATTGAGCATCTACTGTGTGCTTGGGGATATGATGGTAAATAAAATGGGTGAAGCTGGTACTATGCTGGAAGCTCATGGCTTAAACCTCCGTGGAAAAGGAAGTAAATCAACAGTGGACTAGGTTACTCAGCAGTGACTAAGAAGGGCATGACAACACGATACTGGGTGCTACCAGGAGTTTAAAAGAACTCCGATAATACCAGTTATAGGTGGTGTCAGAGACTGCTTACCAGCATTAACTGGGTCCAATTAACTAGGTAAAAGAATTTTTTTTTAAAATTTCCCACCATTTTTAATTATTTGCTTATGTATCTACAGAAAAAGAGTATTCTTGGGAAACTGGAAACCTGCCCATGTAAACTCTATATACCCCTCTGACTTTAACTTAGTAAGGTATCTATAAATATTTTTAAATATTAGAAATGATCACATATGAAAAATACATTATTGTTCAGGCACAGTAGCTCACACCTGTAATCCTAGCGCATTTGAGAGGGTAAGGCAGGCAGACTGCCTGAGGTCAGGAGTCCGAGACCATCCTGGGCAACATGGTAAAACCCCACCTCTACTAAATAAAAAAATTAGCCAGGCGCAGTGGTGGGCATCTGTAGTCCCAGCTACTCGAGAGGCTGAGGTGTGAGAATTGCTTGACCCCGGGAGGTGGAGGTTGCAGTGAGCCAAGATCACACCACTGCACTCCAGCCTGGGTGACTGACAGAGCAAGACTCTCTCTAAAAAAAAATTTTTTTTAAATTTTGATCCAGTGTGACTTACCAACATAAGTCCCACTGATTACAACTAAAAACTGGACAAAATGCAAAAGCGACTACCTGAGGGCACTGAAAAATAAAAGCAGATAGATTACGGAGTAGCAACTTAGAAATGGAAGTAAAATTAAAACATTCTCAAATGAAGAAAAATTAAAGGAATTCATTTCCAGCAGACTTTGCTCTATAAGAAATGCTAGAGGAACTTCCTCATACTGAAGGGAATGACACTTGCGTCTCTGGAAATGAAGAAAGAGAAACAGAAATGGTAAATATCTGGCCAGGCGTGGTGGCTCACGCCTGTAATCCCAGCAGTCTGGGAGGCTGAGATGGGTGGATCACCTGGAGTCAGGAGTTCGAGACCAGCCTGGTCAACATGATAAAACCCCGTCTCTAGCTGGGCATGGTGGTACATGCCTGTAATCCCAGCTACTCGGAGGATGAGGCAGGAGAATCACTTCAACCAAGGAGGCAGAGATTGCAGTAAGCTGAGATTTTGCCACTGCACTCAGCCTGGGTGACACAGCAAGACACAGCCTGTCTGCCCCATTTTCCAAGCTCAGTACTCCAGCCTCATATAATAGTGATTATGTGGCCGGGTCTGGTGGCTCAGGCCTATAATCCCAGCACTTTGGGAAGCTGAGGTGGGTGGATCATTTGAGGTCAGGAGTTTGAGACCAGCCTGGCCAACATAGTGAAACTGTCTCTACTAAAACTACAAAAATTAGCTAGGTGTGGTGGCATGCACCTATAGTCCCAATTACTAGGGAGGCTGAGGCAGGAAAATCGCTTGAACCCAGGAGGCGGAGGCTGCAGCCAGGAAACAGACGTGAGGAAACTGGGCTTTTGTACTTTGTTCTTATATGACAATCAGGCCAAGTTTAGTCATTTGCATACATTAACTACTAACCTAATCCCAACAAAAGACGATTGTGTCCTCCCTGTGAAGTAAATAAGGCAAGCTGACAACCCCAGCAACCCTGATTTGTTTTTCAAATGAGGAAACCGGAATTTGTGTCAAAGTGGGCCTGGTGGTCATGAGCCGGACCTTGAGGCCAGAGCTGAGTTCAGAACAAGAGTCACCCACTTCCTGGCTGGCCTTGGGCAAGCTCACATCACCTTCCAGCTGAAGGGAAATACGGCATCACCCTATATTTAAGATGACTATGCCTTTTCATATATATATATTTCTTTTCTCTTTAGTATCATGTTAGTATTGATACATTTTTCTTTCTCTTTTTCTTTTTGAGATGGAGTCACTCTGTCACCCAGGCTAGAGTGTGATAGCTCAATCTCGGCTCACTGCAACCTCCACCTCCCAGATTTAAGCAATGCTCCTGCCTCAGCTTCCCGAGTAGCTGGAATTACAGGCACCCACCACCATGCCAGGCTAATTTTTGTATTTTCAGTAGAGACAGGTTTCACCATGTTGGCCAGGCTGATCGTGAACTTCTGGCCTCAAGTGATCCACCCGCCTCAGCCTCCCAAAGTGCTGGGATTACCTGCATGAGCCACCGCGCCCGGCCAGTATTGACAGATTTTTCTTTTTATGTGAATTTCTTTTGCATTTACTTTACCTTCTTTGGTTGGGTTGTTCACCTTATGCTGAATCATTTGATTCTGTACCTGTTTTAGACAAGGAAGCTGACAGATCATTATAGTTCCTCATTAACCTTCAGACTTTGAAACAAAAAGAACTTGTGGTTATCAAAATGTCACATTAAAACAGAAGTTTCAAGAAAAACTACATGATTTTAAATACGTATAAATATCAAATTGTCAAAATGTTTGAGAAGACTGATAAGGGTATGAAAAAGTGGGTCCTTTCATACACCACTGACGTGAATCGATCAGTGCGACCTTTGTGAAGAATGGCTTCTCAGTAACAGAACTGAAAATGAGCCTGGCCAACACAGGGAGATCCACGTCTGCAAAAACAAAAAAAAAAAAACAAAAAAAAAACTGGGGCCAGGTGCAGTGGCTCACGCCTGTAATCCCAGCATTTTGGGAGTCTGGGGTGGGTGGATCACGAGATCAGGAGTTCGAGATCAGCCTGGCCAACATGGCCAAACCCCATCTCTACTAAACATACAATAAAATAAAATAAAATTAGCCGGGCATGATGGTACAAGCCTGTAGTCCCAACTACTCGGGAGGCTGAGGCAGAACTGCTAGAACCCAGGAGATGGAGGTTGTAGTGAGCCGACTGCACTCCAGGCTGAGTGACAGAGCGAGGCTCCGTCTAAGAAAAAGCAAAACAAAACATTTGTGGTGACTTGTTAACTAAAGATTCATTAGTTCAGGGAAAAAAATGCAGAACAATGCAGTGTGTATAGTAAGACTTAGACTAAGTATGTAGATATATGCTGATACATATATTTTTATTTTCTTCTGGAACAAAACAGGAAACCAGTAACTAAGTGGAAAGTGGGAGACATTTTCTTCCTATAGTGTGCGCCTTGTCTAACCACATACGTGTATTACATTCTACTTTTTTTTTTTGAGGTAGGCTCTTGCTGTGGTCAGGATGGAGCACAGTGGTGCAGTCATGGCTCACTGCAGTCTCAACCTCCTGAGCTTCAGTAATCCTCCCAACCTCAGCCTCTCTAGTAGCTGGGACTACAGGAACCAGCCCACACCTTGAGCTAATTTTTGCATTTTTTATAGAGACGGGTTTCCGCCATGTTGCCCAGGCTTGCGATCTGCCTCACCTTGGCATTACAAAGTGCTGGGATTACAGGTGTGAGCCACCCACCATGCCTGGCCTTTACATTTATTTTCAAGGTCAACAGGACAGTTTGTTTTTGTTGTTTATTTTGGAGATAGAGTTTCGCTCTTGTCACCCAGGCTTGAGTGCAGTGGTGTGATCTCAGCTCAATGCAACCTCCGTCTCCCAGGTTCAAGGGATTCTCTTGCCTCAACCTCCTGAGTAGCTAGGATTACAGGTGTCCGCCACCAAGCCCAGCTAATTTTTGTATTTTTAGTAGAGACGGTGTTTTACCATGTTGGCCAGGCTGGTCTCAAACTTCTAACCTCAGTTGATTCACCCACCTTGGCCTCCCAAAGTGCTGGAATTACAGGTGTGAGCCACGGCACCAGGCCAACAGTTGTTTTCTTTATAACTTGTGTTCAACAAAATCTTTTTTTTTTTGAGGTGGAGTCTCGCTCTGTAGCCCAGGCTGGAGTGCAGTGGCACGATCTTGGCTCACTGCAACCTCCACCTCCTGGGTCCCAGTTCAAGCAGCTCTCCTACCTCAGCCTCCCAAGTAGCTGGGATTACAGGCACAAGCCACCATGCCCAGCTAATTTTTGTATTTTTTAGTAGAGACGAGGTTTCACCATGTTGGCCAGTCTGGTCTTGAACTCCTGACCTCATGATCCACCTGCCTTGGCCTCCCAAAGTGCTGGGATTACAGGTGTGAGCCACCGCGCCCGGCCTCAACAAAAGCTTATTATATAAAAAATGAATTTTAAGAAAACTTCCAGGCTTGGCATGGTGGCTCATGCCTATAATCGTAGCACTTTGGGAGGCCAAAGCAGGTGTATCACTTGAGGTCAGGAGTTCAAGACCTGCCTGGCAAACATGGCAAACCTCTTTTCTACTAAAAATACAAAAATTAGCTGGGCATAGTGGTACATGCCTGTAATCCCAGCTACTCAGGAGGCTGAGGCAGGAGAATCACGTGAACCCACCCAGGAGGCGGAGGTTGCAGTGAGCCGAGATCGTTACACTGCCCTCTAGCATTAGTGGACAAAAAAAGACTCAATATAAAAAAAATAAAAAAAAAAAAAAAGAAAACGTCCATCTACCTTATGTGCTTTCACAGAGGCAACGTTTCCAAGTTTTTTCAGAGAATCAAGTACTGCAGTGAAAGATGGGGAAGGCAGAGTCGCCAGCACCTGTCAGGCCCGGGGATCCCTCTTTCCGTCGCAGAGACCAAATCACAGTGATCTGCGCCCTCCAACAGCCCCTTTCCTTTCTTCTGGTATATCAGACGGCATGAAACCGTGACCTTCTCACCCTCCTACCTGCACACCTCTTTGGTACCGATTCTCTGTGGATAAGACTTCAGAACATTAAGTGCAGGCTACTTCTCAAGCATTGTTATGGCGTCCGAGCACAACCTCACCAACGGGGAAGGTTTTTAGCCAGCTTCTTTAGAACATTCTTCTCAGGTGAAAAGGATCACTTGAAGCAAAAGTGCTTTTTGGGCAAAAGACTCAGCCTCACGTTTTATGATTTTTTTTTAGAAACCTCAAGTCTGAACAGTTTGCTCCTACCGTGGGCTAATGGCATGTGTAGAGGCAGAGACCCTCCGTATGGCCCCTGAAACAAGTCCTAGCTGTTACTTGCTGGTCACAGAGAAGACTCACCCTGAGAGACCAGACTTCCCACACTTGAGAAACCCATACTCAATAGGACAAAACATCCAGGGACTCAGCTCGTTCATTCAGGTTTCTATTTTTATTCAGCTATAAGCAAACAGCAGAATTAACGCAACGCTCAGCAACTCCAGACCAGCTTTTCTTGCCCCCATGAAGAACTATCAATTTAACAGACGCAGATATAGGAATTCCTGCTAAGCTGTCAGCCAGCACTGCTGCCGGTCAAGATGGCCATGCCCCAACAACAGCAAAGCCACTCTCCCTACTGCTTTTTCCAAGACTGCTCTTTAAAGGGATCAGAGGGAGATACTGATGCCGACTGAGGCATCTGAGATGCAACGTGTTGGGGGTTAGCTTCAATACCAGCCTCTGGCTGTCTAGGTGAGCAACAACACCATAAAAACCCAGTGTGTGCCATTCTGGACTCAGGATCACAAAGGCAGAGGCAGCCAACCTTCTTTTTTTTAACCTCCCTTAAAGATTCTTTGATGCTTTGCCCTATCACTGTAAACCTGGTCTTTTTCTCCCCAGTTTTTTTCTTCTTTACATTCTCGGTTGCTATTTTTATATTAACAATTTGATGACCCTATCACAGTACCAAAATATCCCCCAAAATGGAGTTCAAATTTGCCCAAAACATAAATCAGAGTGAGTGACTGACTAAACTTACAAAGGCCAGGCAGCAGGAAAAGTCACCCTAAACCACTATCTGACTGCTCAGGTCTTGCCTGTGCAAAAGGGGAAAGGGAGAGGAAAAATCTATTATACATGCAACACTGAACTGGGGAACATGGCTTGGGGCCTCCAGGACACACTGTTCTGGTCCCCAAGCTAACCCACTACTTCCCAGACAGCTGCTCGTACAGTTTGGGCACGTAGTCGTCCCACTCGGCCTGGTAACACGTGCCGGCCACCGGGGCCCCGAGCTTGTACTTTTTACGGAAGGAGGCCACCTTGAATTTGCCACGGTGGTCTCCAGATTGGTTGCTGAGAATGGGCTCGTCACACTTCAGCGGCCCGTGCTGCTCATAAACCAGCCAGACATAGCGGTGGAGGCCTGTGGGGAGAGACAGAGGGAAGATGTGCACACAGCCTGGCACCTGAGATGGGTACATGATCTGTTTTTATCCAACGTTTCAACATGGAGGCACCCCAACCACACCATTTACAAGGACACCAAGGGTCCAGACAGGTATTTGGTGCAAATTAACATGTAATGGCAATTAACATGTTAATGGCAAAAACCACAATTACTTTTTCACCAACCAAACAGAATGGGTTGGGTCATCTGCCACCGAAAACCACCCAGCAGCCCTTGCTGCAACTGGTGTCAAGCCCAAACCCTTCGTTCCAGCCTCTCCTGGCCACCTTATCCTTGCCTCCCATGAGGCTCTGTGCTCTTCATCCCACTTCAGGCTCTCAGTCCATCTCAAGTCATGACCCACCATTCCCGTCAGAACACCCATTTCACTTCCGTCAGGTATGAGAAACCAACAAAGGACAAAGCACATCAATGACCGGGGCCCGACATACCACAACTGAGCCTACAGGCTAAAGAACATTTTCTTTCCACCTCCGAAACTCACTTCCTTAGAAAACTGGAGACCCACTTCGAAGTGATCCAAACTCACTTTAAGCAGCTTTCTACAAGCTTCAATTATGTACTGGATGCAAATAAGCACCATACGCTTTTACTTTTGAAAAAAGTGTTTTTTTGTTTTTTGTTTTTTTTAAATGGAGTCTCACTCTTGCCCAGGCGCGGAGTGCAGTGGCGTGATCTCGGCTCACTGAAACCTTAGCCTCCTGGGTTCAAGCAATTCTCCTGCCTCAGCCTCCTGAGCAGCTGGGATTACAGGCACACACCACCACGCCTGGCTATTTTTGGTTTTTTTTTGTATTTTTAGTAGAGACCGGGTTTTGCCATGTTGACCAGGCTGGTCTTGAACTCCTGACCTCAAGTGAGCCACCCACCTCAGCCTCCCAAAGTGCTGGGATTACAGGCATGAGCCACTGCGCCTGGCCAGGAAAAAAAAGTTATGTTTTAAAAAGTTGTTTAAATATTTGCACACCCATGTTCAATGCAGCAGCCAAGAAGCAGAAGCAACCTGACTGTCCACTGATGGATGAATGATCAGAATGTGGGTTATACACACAACAGAATATCATGCAGCCTTTATTTTTTCTTTACTTCTCTGTGTTATTCTAGGACTATTCAGCCTTGAAAAGAAACTCAGACACATGCTACACCAGAGAAGGACCTTGAGAACATTACATTAGTGAAGTTAGCCAGTCACAAGACAGATGCTGTACAATTCCACATGGTATCTACAGTAGACAAACACTGCAACAGAAAGTGGAGTGGTGGCGGCTGTGGGGGAAGAGAAGGGACATGGGAAGCTGTTGTTCAATGGGAACAGAGTTTCTGTGGGGGAAGATGAAAAATCTAGAGATCTGCTTCACAACAATGTGAATGTAGTGCCCGGGCACAGTAGCTCATGCCTCAAATCCCAGGACTTTGGGAGGCTGAGATGGGAGGATCGCCTGAGCCCAGCAGGAGGAATGTGAAACTAGCTTGAGCAATATGGCGAAACCCGTCTCTACCAGAAATACAAAAATTCACTGGATGTGGTAGCCTGTTGTCCCAGCCTCTCAGGAGTCTGAGGTGGGAGGGTTGCTTGAGCCCAGGAGGCTGAAGATGCAGTGAGCTGAGAATGTGCCACTATGCTCCAGCCTAGGGGACAGAGTAAGACCCTGTCTTAAAACAAAACAAAACCAAAAAAACCCCAACGTAAATGCAGTTAACACTACTGTAGGGTAAACTTAAAAACAGTTCAGATGGGCTAGGTGTGGTGGCTCATGCCTGTAATCCCAGCACTTTGGGAGGCTGAGGTGGATGGATCACTTGAGGTCAGGAGTTTGAGACCAGCTTGGCCAAGATGGTGAAACGCTGTCTCCACTAAAAATACAAAAATTAGCTAGGCATGCTGGCGCGTGCCTGTAATCGCAGCTACTCAGGAGGCAGAGGCGGAAGGATCACTTGAACCTGGGAGTTGGAGGCTGCAGTGAGCTGAGATCGTACCACTGCACTCCAGAATCTAAAAAAAAAGGTTAAAATGGTAAACTTTATGTTTTTACAAGAGTTAAAAAAAATAGTTTTCAAAAAGCAAGTAAGCAAGTTATAAAACAAACGAGAATGGTCAATAAGGACATAAAAACCTCATTAGTCATCAGAGTGACGAACAGTAAAACCGCAAAATGGCACCATTTTACACACACTGAAGTGTATAAAGTCAAAAAGTCTGACAACACCTAATGCTGGCATGGAACTACAAGGATGTTATAGCTCTATTGCTGATTAGAGTATAACGTTTTCTTTTTTTTTTTTGAGACAAGATCTCGGCCGGGCGTGGTGGCTCACACCTGTAATCCAAGCACTCTGGAGGCCAAGGCGGGTGGATCACCACCTGAGGTCGGGAGTTCAAGATCAGCCTCACCAACATGGTGAAACCCCATCTTTAAAAAATAAAAAAATAATAATTAAAAAAAGAGACAAGATCTCTTATCACTGAGCCTGGAATGCAGTGGTGTGATCATGGCTCTCCGGAGCTAGAGTATAAAATTTTCAATCATTTGGAGAACCTTGGGGAAATTTCCATGACCCAACATTTCTACTCCTCAGTATTTACCTAAGAAAAATGGAAAGACTTGCCCGCAAAATGACAAGAATTATATGTACACGAACGTATGGCAGGCCGGGAGTGCTCACACATGTAATCCTAGCTCTTTGGGAGGCCAAGGCAGGAGGATCATCTGAGGTGAGGAGTTCCGAGACCAGCCTGGCCAACATGATGAAGCCCCATCTCTACTAAAAATACAAAAAGTAGCCAGGTGTAGTGGCAGACACCTGTATCTCGGCTACCTGGGAAGCTGAGGCAGGAGAATCGCCTGAACCCAGGAGGCAGAGGTTGCAGTGAGCCGAGATTGTGCCATTATTGCACTCCAGCCTGGGTGACAGAGTGAGTCTCTGTCTCAAGAAAAAAACAAAACAAAACAATGTATGGCAGGCACCACTCCACTTTCTGTAAGTTTAGCTACTTTAGCTACCTCATAGAATTGAACAGTATTTGTGTTTGTGTGACTGACTCATTTCACTAACATCATGTTTTCAGGGTTCATTCTGGTGTAGCATGTGTCCAAATTTCTTTTCAAGGCTGAATAGTCCTAGAATAATACACAGAAGTTTAAAAAAAAAAAAACGCTGGACAATGTTTGTATATTTATTCATGATATACAGATACTGAAAACATCCCAAATGCCCATCAGTAGAGAATGGCTAAATGAACTAGCCTATTTACCAAAGGGAATATTACTGAACAATATAAAGGGGTAACTATTGCTACAATCTGTGGATCAACCTCACACATATTATCTGAAATGAAACAGACCAGTAACTCTAATTTCTTAAAATATACACTGCATGATACCTTTTTTTTTTTAATTTTTTGGACGCAGAGTCTTATTCTCCAGGCTAGAGCGCCATGGAGAGATCTCAACTCACTGCAACCTCCACCTCCCAGGTTCAATCCATCCTCCCACCTCAGCCCCTCAAGTAGCTGGGACTACAGATGTATGCCACCATGCCTAGATAACTTTTGTATTTTTAGTAGAGACAGCGTTTTACCATGTTGGCCAGGCTGGTCTTGAACTCCTAGCTTCACATGATCCACCCGCCTCCACCTCCCAACGTGCTGGGATTATACAAGTGAGCCACCATGACTGGCCCAAGATACCATTTATATGAACATAAGAATCGTGAAAGTAATTTATGGAGACGGGAGTCACAATATGGTTAGCTCTGGAGGAATTTAAGTAAAAAGGTCACATAAGAACCTTCTGGGGCGATGGAAACGCCATCTATGTTTCCAACAGCTGGTACCTTCCATGGGTGTATGCCTTGATCAAATTTGCTGACTGAACCCTCATGATCTGTGCATTTTGTTATATGTAAATTATGCCATACTACAAGAATATGGAAAAAGTACAACAAGATGAGTTTCTGAGGATTTTTTTTTATTTTTCTTTTCGCCGACCCCCCCCTCCCCGCCCCTTTATTTTTTTTTCGGACACAAAGTCTCGCTCTATAGCCAGGCTGGAATGTAGTGGCACAATCTCGGCTCACTGCAACCTCTACCTCCCGGGTTCAAGTGATTCTCCTGCCTCAGCCTCCCAAGTAGCTGGGATACAGGCATGTGCCACCACACCCAGCTTATTTTTGTATTTTTAGTAGAGATGGGGTTGTACCGTGTTGGCCAGGATGGTCTCGATCTCTTGACCTCGTGATCTGCCCACCTCAGCCTCCCAAAATGCTGGGATTACAGGTGTGAGCCACCGCGCCCGGCCCTACTCAGGCTTTTTAAAAAATGAGAACACAGCTCTTAATTGAGAGAACTGCTTTATTCTCATGGGTCTGCTTCCCATAATTAAACTGCCTAATTTTATAACTGCCCTAGAGAACTTAATAGGTCCCTGGGAAATCTGTCCCTTTACCTTCTGCTATGAATGCATGAGAGAGTTTAAAGGCATCTGAAGCTTCTGGGTCTACAGACAAAACATGAGCCCGTGACCAACTGTCCATGTCAGGGATGTTCTTGTACCTCTTCATGTGAACTCCTGGCTGAACAAGGTGTACCAAAGCAAGGACTGTGACAGTTCCACCAAATGGAAACATCCTGAACTGAATGCCAGGCAACAATAATGCATCTCTCACCATCAGCTTAGGCAGCACTTACCCAATTTGGAAACGCGGTGGTCTTTCTCTTTCTATCTCTAGATAGTTGCATGTATTGTATATATCAAAGATAGAACACTATACAGTACAGTGTGCTTGTGTGTCTTCAATATGGTTCTACTGAAATCTTCCAAATCTTTTTTCAATATACAAGCTAGATGTTTTGAGAAAAAGGGAGCCAAAAAGAGACACAGAAGCCAACCTTATATAGTTAATTTTGAAACTATGATCATTTCTGAAATCTTTTATAGAATTAGAAACTCGAAGATCACCCCAGACAAAGGCTTGAGATAGTTTAACTGTGTATTTCACCCACTGCAGCCCCAAAAAGCCAGGCTGAGCTTTCTGTAATAGGGCTTCCCTCTCACCAACTTCCCTGCTTGCTAAAGGGCTAGGGGTGGAAAGGCAATTCTACACCAAGGGTCTGTCTGTCCCGAACCCAAGGCTCTAGCCACCTGACACTCCTGCAGGTCTGAATGTGCCCTGAAGGCCCTAGAGGTGAGCTGAGATGCTATCTCCAGCAGGGTAAGGGATCTCAAAATAAAAGAAAAAAGCTTTGGGCCAGGCTGGGCGAGGTGGCTCATACCTGTAATCCCTTTGGGAGGCTAAGGTGGGCGGATCTCAAGGTCAAGAGATTGAGACCATCTGGCCAACATGGTGAAACCCCATCTCTATTAAAAATACAATAATTGGCTGGGTGTGGTGGCTCACGCCTGTAATCCAAGCACTTTGGAGGCCAAGGTGGGCAGATCACCTGAGGTTGGGAGTTCAAGGCCAGCCTGACCAACATAGTGAAACCCCGTCTTTTTATATTTAAAAAAATAAAAAATTTTTAAAAATTAAAAAAAAATACAAAAATTAGCTGGGCATGGTGGCATGCACCTGTAGTCCCAGCTACTCGGCAAGCTGAGGCAGGAGAATTGCTTGAACCTGGGAAGCAGAGGTTGCAGCAGTGAGCCAAGATCGCACCACTGCACTCCAGCCTGGTCACAGAGCGAGAGTCCGTCTAAAAAAAAAAAAAGCTTTGGGCCAATCCTAATGTGCGCCCAAACTCCCTCCCCAACCTCCCACCAAAAACAGCCTTTACTAACCTGTGCCCTTGGGAGGCCCCGAGCCCACGTAATCGGAGAGGACTGTGCCACTGCTGATGTCGTTGCCCTTCATGTTGACCACCAGGAAATGATGCCATTCTCTGCATGAAGAAACATGGGGCATCAGCACCACAGGAGTTCGGGGGACATTCACTGCACGGCCAGCAAATGTGCATCAAGAACATGCTGGGTGCCAGGCCACAGCCACAAACAACAGTCCTCACTGTCTTGGCCAGCACAAACCTCATGTATTGGCAGAACAGCAGACCCAGCCCCTCCCACCCTCTGACATTTTCTAAAGCGGAGGTCAGCAAACTTTCTATAAAACGCCAGAGAATGTGTTAAGCTCTGCGGAGCCACAGTCTCTGTTGCAACCATTCAACCCGGCCTTGGCAGCATGAGAGCAGCACAGACGACACACAGCTATGCTCCAGTAAGACACAACTGATGAACACTGACATGAGAATTTTGCATAATTTCCACATGTCACAAAGTTTAATTCTTCTTTCAAAGTTTCCTCAATCATTAAAAAATGTGAAAACCATGCTGGGCGCGGTGGCTCACACCTATAATCCCACCACTTTGGGAGACTGAGGTGGGCAGATCACCTAAGGTCAGGAGTTCAATCGAGAACAGCCTGGACAACATGGTGAAATCCCGTCTCTACTAAAAATACTAAAATTATACAGGCATGATAGCATGTGACTGTAATTCCAGCTACTCTGGAGGCTGAGGCAGGAGAATCGTTTGAACCTGGGAGACAGAAGTTGCAGTGAGCCAAGATTGCACCACAGCACTCCAGCCTGGGTGACAGAGCGAGACTCTGTCTCAAAAAAAAAAAAAAAAAGTAAAAACCATTCCTAGCTCTTGAGGCTGTACAAAAACAGGCCACAGGTAGATATGGCTCTCGGCTGTGAATTACAGACACCCGCTGTAGGGGGCAAAAGGGCAGGAAAGGCACTCCCTGGCTTAAGCATGGGCGGGGCCATCTCAAACGGGTTCTACTCCATGTCCAGCAAGGGGCTTATACCTGGTAAGTCACGTCTGCATGACCTGCTCTTCCCCATCTTTCCCAGCTCTCACCTGTACTTGGGATCCTTCCTGCTGGGAGCATCCGGGTCTGTCAGGACCAAGGTGTAGAGCTTCCCCAAATCAAGACCATCCCACGAAATGCTAGTGGGTCTGTTCTTGACCTATGTGAAGGAACCAGTTTGGAGTTAAGTCAGAAATGCTGGAGAAACTGGTTGGGCACAGTGGCTCACGCCTGTAATCCCAGCACTCTGGGAGGCTGAGGCAAGAGGCTCACTTGAGGTCAGGGGTTCGAGACCAGCCTGGCCAACATGGTGAAACCCATCTCTACTAAAAATACAAAAATTAGCTAGACGTGGTGGTGGACCTGTAATCCCAGCTACTTGGGAGGCTGAGGTGAGAGGACTGCTTGAGCTGGGGAGGCAGAGGCTGCAGTGAGCCAAAACTGCCCCACTGAACTCCAGCCTGGGTGACAGAGTGAGACTCTGTCTCAAAAGAAAAGAGAAATGCTGAAGAAACCAGTACTCTTTCTTTGATCTGAGACTCTTCAAAGACAAAACAGAATAGATTTTTAATAAAATCAATGACTCTGTATTGACTCTGAGAGCCAGGAGCTGGATTTTATATACATTATTTATTTTATTTATAATCTTTTTTTTTTTTGAGACCAGGTCTCGTTCTGTCACCCAGGCTGGAGTGCAGTGACGCTATCAAGGTCCACTGCAGCTACTCCTACCACCTCAGCCTCCTGAGCAGCTGCAAACTACAGGCCCGCACCATCGTGCCTGGCCAATTTTTTTTTCTGTAGAGTTGGGGTCTTGCTATGTTGCCCAGGCTGTTATTATTTCAGTCCCAACAACACCATGGGGCTAGTATCCCAGCACACTATGAACAGAAACAGATGCAGCCGGGATTCCAACCCTGGCACTGAGTCCCCCTCTCAACGACACCTTTAGACTGTCTGTCTGGAATGACAGGGTTTCTGGATTTGGTGATCAGGAGGTTACCTGGGGCCTGCTAAAGTGAAATCTGCATTAACTAGACGTTTCAAAGTGCACAGAAAAGGAGAAAGCCGAGGTGAGCAGGGAAAAGGGAGGCTGTGTCAGACGGGCACTTCATATTTAAACATCCAAAACAATTCAGCGTTCCGGCTGCAAGCTCCTGACCGATTAAACAGAAGAGAAATGGGCCCGCGTGCTCTTCGCCAGTTACATAATGCGCCACAGGCTCTCGGATGCGGCTTCTGCCCTCCAACACAAGGCCTAAAATGCTGAGGCGCCAGGGGAGGGTCTGGGGGCGTCCGGATGGCCACAGCCTACCCCGTCCCGGGGACGTCCCTCTTCAGGGCCCTGCCCCGGGCGGGTCCGGGCTGTTTCTGGACCTAGGCCCCTCTGGGGCCCAAAACCCAGGAAAAGTGAATTAATTGCTGCCGCAGGCCGAGCCTGCCTGGCTACGCCATAGGCCGGGTTCCCGGTGCTCGGAATGGCCTCCGGGCATGGGAAATGGACCCCGGGACCCTCGCCCTGGGGGGCCTCGACGCACGCAGGCTGAACCTCCCCACCGCCCCCAGCCCTATCTCCTCCGGGTCCCATCCAGGAGGCCCACACAGGCCTTCGCGCCAAACCGCCGGCTGCAGGCCTGCCGCCGGGATACCTGGGTGGGCGTCAGCACTTTGCCCAGCTCGTCCACCGCCGCCCCGCCGTAGGTGACATGCAGCAGGTGCTGCGGCTGCTCCTCCACTTCCTGCAGGCTCAAGGGCCCGGACCACTTGCTGAGGTCCGGCATGGCGGGGCCGAGCAGAGCGTGCAGCCAAGAGTGCCGCGGCAGGTCAGGTGCGGGCGACAACAGCGACACGGAGGCCTCCACACACTGGCCCGGGAAGGCGGGACCCAACGACACGCGAGCGCACGCGCCGCAGCCACCGCCCAGCTCCGCCCACCGCCCTCCGCCCTCCGCCCTCTGATTGGCCGAAGCCGGCAGAGCAGGGCTGCTTGCGCTCGGAGTCCTTACAAAGTGCTCCGAGTGGCTGCCGAGTTCTCGCGAACTCGGCCTGCGAGGCTGTGGTTTCAAGACCTGAAAACGAAGGGAGCCCTGGAACGGGGTTCCCCTGAGAGAGAGGTTCGTGCTTTAGAAAGCGTCTCGGGAGAAAAAAATGCAATTGAGTTCGCCTTGGTTGCGTTTTAGTGTTCCTAATTTTCTGTATGATTCTTTGCTCCACTTTCCAAATTCAGAAATGTGGCCTGGCGCGGTGGCTCACGCCTGTACTCCCACCACTTTAGGAGGCCAAAGCAGGAGGATTGCTTGACCCCAGGAGTTTGAGACCATCCTGGATAACGTAGCAAGACCCCGACTTTGCAGAAAACTTGAAAAAAAAAAAAAAAGCCGGACACAGTGGTGCATGCCTGTAGTCCTAGCTACTCTGAAGGCTGGGGCGGGAGGATCACTTCTTGAATCCAGGAGTTTGAGGCTGCGGTGAGCTATGACCTTGCCACTGCACTCCTGTCTGTGCTTCAGAGCGAGACCACATCTTCACACACACACAGCAAATTCAGAAACAAGAAACAGTAAGGCCTTGCCTTTCTCTTGCACTAATTACAACGAGCCAGATTCCCTTTGCCTTGAGCCAGATTCCCTTTGCCTTGTATTTTCGCAAGTGATCATTTGTCGTGGTAATTGCCTGGTGACAGCATGACAGCACCTGAGTGAACTTTTGAGCATTTAAATATATGGGGAAAAAATGTATTTGTTTTTTTCCACGGACAAATACATTTACCCATAAATTTAAATATATTTACTCCTATATTTGATCCCACACCCCGGCTTGGTCCTCAAAAAAATTCCTGAGAAATGTTTGGTTTGGTTTTTTTTTTTTTTTTTGAGAAAAATTTGTAAACCATATTTATTCATACCAAAGCTGCTCTTACTGTGACCACCAACTGCTTGCTTTTTGCTGAATATAATAAGCATTATGTAATAGTTCTTATCTGTTTTGACCCTTGGCCTTGATAATTCCTCCTATGGAATAAAAAGTTGTCTCTTGATTTCCATTCTTACTGGGATATAATAAAAGTTCCTTGCAGAAAATCAAAGAAAAAAACCCAAAGAAGTAAAAATCTCCTTCTATCTCACTACTTTGATATAAACATCAGTAATTATTTGGGGTGTATCTTTCCTATTTAAAAATACTATGAGTGTAGATGGTTTTGTTGTTTATTCACCAAAAGACTGCATTGTATCCTACCATTATAAAATAATCATATCAAAAATAGGTCGTCAGGCAGTGTGCAGTGGCTGAGGCCTCTAATCCTAGCACTTTGGGAGGCTGAGGCAGGAGGATCAGTTGAGTCCAGGAGTTCGAGACCAGCTGGGACAACATGGCAGAACCCCATCTCTACAAAAAAAAATGCAAACATTAGCCTAGTATAGGGGGATGTGCCAGTAGTCACAGCTACTAGCAAGGCTGAGGCAGGAGGATCACCTGAGCCCGAGAATTTGAGACTGCAGTGAGCCGTGATCGTGCCACTGCACTCCAGCCTGGGTGACAGAGTAAGACCCTATCTCTACAAAAATAAAACACAACAAAAAAGTCTTCAACATTTTAATGACTTATTCTTTTCTAGATGCACCATCATTTATTCACCAAGCCTCTTGATGTACTCTGTTTTGTTCATTGCTTTCCTTTTAAAATATCACTGAAATGAACATCCTTATGCATATATCTTTAAAAACTTGAAAGACTTTTAGGGAAATTTTATTATATGGTAGCTTTTATTAATTAGGTCAAAAAATACACACTTTTTTGTTTGTTTTGAGACAGAGTCTTGCTCTGTCGCCCAGGCTGAATGCAGTGGCACGATCTCGGCTCATAGCAACCTCCGCCTCCTGGGTTCAAGCAATTCTGCCTCAGCCTCTCGAGTAGCTGGGACTACAGGCATGTGCCACCATGCCCAGCTAATTTTTGTATTTTTGGTAGAGATGGGTTTCACCATGTTGGCCAGGCTGGTCTCAAACTCTTGGCCTCAACTAATCTGCCCTCCTCGGCCTTCCAAAGTGCTGGGATTATAGACAAAAGCCACCTCGCCTGGCCCAAAAATTACATACTTTAAAGGGATGAATCACGGCTAGTTAAGTGTCAGGGTCAACTAGATGGAATGTCTTCAATCACAAAGCACTGACAGGAAGAATTATTGGTTCTTTCCTCTGTAGATGCATTTTGAGAACCTTGGAAGCAAAAGGAGAAAAAGTTGCCACCCTCCCAGAGCATATCATCTAGCAGTGGAGAGAGACACAGATCAAATGACACTGAAACTGAAAACTACCTCCTGCAAGAAGCTTCTGGGACAGAAGGCAGGCCCATTCCCTCCGGATGAAGTCCAGGCTCTTACCAGGGCCCCGCAGACTTCTCCTACCTTCCTGCCTCTCTGTTGCATTCTTCACTTCAAACACTGAATTTGTTTGGGGTCCAATTTGCCTTTCTACCTCTGGGCCTTTGCACATGCTGTTCCCTCTTCCTGGAGCAGTTTCCTCCTCATCCCAGCTCATCTTCCCTCATCTTAAACATCAATTCTACCTTCTGTCACCCATTGAGACCAGGAAAAGACCTGTTCTGTGCATCCACACCCATTGTGTCCTTCCTTTTTCCTAACATTTAGGAACATCTGGGATTTCTTCCTTTTCTTTTTTTTACTTTGAGACGGAGTCTCGCTCTGTTGTCCAGGCTGGAATGCAGTGACTCTCTGCAACCTCTGCCTCCCTCGCTTCTCCTTCCAGGTTCAAGCAATTCTCGTGCCTCCACCTCCCAAGTAGCTGGGACTACAGGCACACACCACCTACCTGCCTAATTTTTTTTTTTTTTTTTGAGACAGAGTCCTGCTCTGTAACCCAGGCTGAAATTCAGTGGCGTGATCTTGGCTCACTGCAACGTCTGCCTCCTGGGTTCAAGCTATTCTCATGCCTCAGCCTCCTGAGTAACTGGGATTACAGGCTCATACCACCATACTCAGTGAATTTTTGTATTTCTAGTAGATACAGGGTTTCATCACATTGACCAGGCTGGTCTCAAACTCCTGACCTCAAGTGATCCACCTGCCTCAGCCTCCCAAAGTTGTAGGATTACAGACATGATTACACACAGGCCACACCCGGCCTGAGATTTCTAATTGACCACCTTAACCACACCGTCAACCACTTGAATATAAGCTCTACAAGGATCATCTCTCAGGCACCAGCCATATCCCCAGCACCTAAAATAGCTTCTGACATACTTAGTACATGATAATATCATTATTATTACAAGAAACTAAGGCCAGTGTGGTGCCTCATGCCTGTAATCCCAGCACTTTGGGAGGTCAAGGCGGGAGGATCACTTGGGGTCAGGAGTTTGAGACCAACCTAGCCAACATGGTGAAACCCCATCTCTACCAAAAATACAAAAATTAGCTGGGCGTGGTCACTAGCACCTGCAATCCCAACTTCTTGGGAGGCTGAGGCAAGAGAATCAATTGAACCTGGGAGGCAGAGGTTGGAGTGAGCTGACGCCACTGCACTCCAGCCTGGGCATCAGAGCAAGACTCTGTGTCAAAAAAAAAAAAAAAAGAGAGAAACTAAGTGAAAAAAGTTGTTTTTTTTTTTTTTTTTTTTTTTTTGGTAAGAGCCAGGATCTTACTCTGTCACCCAGGTTGTAGTACAATGGTATAATCATGACTTACTGCAGCCTTGAACTCCTGGACTCCAGTGACCCTCCCGCCTCAGACTCTCAAGTAGCTGGGACCACACTTGAGTGCCACCATACCCAGCTAATTTTTTTTTCTCCAGCTAATTTTTTTTTATTTTTTGTAGAGATAAGGTTTTGCCCAGGCTGGTCTCAAACTCTTGGCCTCAAGCGATCCTCGTGCCTTGGCCTACCAAAGCGCTGGAATTATAGGCATGAGCTACTACACTTGGCCCTCTGATGAAATCTTACATTCGGAAAAGACAGGCCATTTTGTCTGAAGTTCTGATCACAACAGTACCTCCTTAATTAGCAATAGTTGGCAAAAACAGAGCACCTTTTCTCACTATATTAAACAGTTCTCATTAAATGCTCATGACATAATAGATACCATCCCACAAGCCGTGTGTTGAAAAAGATAATAATTTCTTGTCTGAAAACATGGTTGCACTTTCTGAGAAAATGCTAAGATTTTTTTTTTCAAGACTCTCAATTTGTCACCCAGGCTGGAGTGCAGTGGCATGATCTTGGCTTACTGCAGCCTCCACCTCCCAGGTTCAAGTGATTCTCCTGCCTCAGCCTCCTGAGTAGCTGGGACAAATGCGCCTGCCACCACACCTGGCTAATTTTTGTGTTTTAGTAGAGACAGAGTTTAACCCTGTTGGCCAGGCTGGTCTTGACTCCTGACCTCAAGTGATCTGCCCACCTTGGCTTCCAAAAGTGCTAGGATTACAAGCGTGAGCCACCACGCCCAGCCCCAGAAAGATTTTTTAAAACTTGCTTGTAGGAATTATCTGGGACCAAGCACAAAGGCTTAAAACCAGCATTTAACATCAACACAGACCTTAAGACTGATAAGAATTATGTACAATCGGCTGGGCGCAGTGGCTCATGCCTCTAATCCCAGCACTTTGGGAGGCGGGCAGATTACCTGAGGTCAGGAGTTCGAGACCAGCCTGGCCAACATGGTGAAACCTCGTCTTTACCAAAAATATAAAAATTAGCCAGGCGTGGTGGCGGGCACCTGTAATCCCAGCTATTTGCAAGGCTGAGGCAGGAGAATCGCTTGAACCTGGGAGGTGGAGGCTGCAGTGAGCCGAGATTGTACCACTGCACTCCAGCCTGGGTGACAGAGGGAGACTCAAAAAAAAGAAAGAATATTTACACTTCTGAAGCCTGCTACTTGGAGGCTTTTTTTTTCTTTTGGTCTCCACAACCCCTTTTCATAACTCAAACACTCCTTTCTATTGATAATAACTATTTTAGCCAATTGTGAATCAGAAAATTTTTAAATCTACCTATAACCTGAAAGTACCCCCAACTTCAAATTATCCTACCTTTCTGAACCATTGTATTTTTTCTTATTTTATTTTAGTTTTGTTTTTTTTTTTTTTTTTTTTTGAGACAGGGTCTCACTCTGTCACCCAGACTGGAGTGCGGTGGTGTGATCATGGCTCACTGCGGCCTCAACTTCCCGGGCTCCAGCGATCCTCCCATCTGAGTAGCTGGGACTACAAGTGCGAGCCACCACACCTGGCTAAGTTTTGTATTTTTGGTAGAGACAGGGTTTTGCCATGTTGCCCAGGCTGGTCTGGAACTGAGCTCAAGTGATCCCCCAGCCTCAGCTGCCCAAAGTGCTGGGATTATGGACGTGAGTTACCACGGCTGGCCCCAATATATATCTTCTTTTTTCTTCGAGACAGAATCTTGTTCTATCGTTCTGGCTGGACTGCAGTGGTGTGATCTCAGCTCACTGCAACCTCCGCCTCCTGGGTTCAAGCAATTCTTCTGCCTCAGCCTCCCAAGTAACAGGGATTACAGGCACCCGCCACCACGCCCGGCTACTTTTGTATTTTTAGTAAAGACAGGGTTTCACCATGTTGGCCAGGTTGGTCTCGAACTCCTGACCTCATGATCCGCCCAACTCGGCCTCCCAAAGTGCTGGAAGTAAAGGTGAGAGCCACCGCACCCGGCTCCAATATATATCTTAAATGTATTTAATTGCTGTCTCATGTCTCCCTGAAATGCATAAGACCAAGATGTGTCCAACCATCTTGGGCACATGTTCTCCAGGTCTCCTGAGGGTTGGGTCACAGGCCATGGTCACTCATATTTGACTCAGAATCAATCTCTTCAAATGTTTCAGAGTTTGACTCTTTTCATTGATGATATTTATTCTCCTGTCTGCTTGTCTTTCTGCCACATGTGCCTCTTCTAGATCGGGAGCTTGGGCAGGTACTGGTTGCAGGTAGACTCAAATGAACCAACCTGGAAAACCACGAGTTGTTTTGTTTATTGAGTGAGGAGCAAGAAAGTGACTGATGCGTTTATTCAGTGCCAGTTTCACTCATTGCGCTTCTGCAAAAGTGTTTATTTAGGGAATTTGGGGCCAGGTGCAGTGGCTCACACCTGTAATCTCAGCGCTCTGGGAGGCCGAGGCGGGCGGTTCACCTTAGGTCAGAAGTTCAAGACCAGCCTGGCCAACATGATGAAACTCTCATCTTTACTTAAAATATAAAAATTAACCAGGCGCGGTGGCAGGTGCCTGTAATTCCAGCTACTCAGGAGTCTGAGTCAGGAGAATTGCTTGAACCCAGGAAGTGCAGGTTTGCAGTGAGCCAAGATTGTGCCACTGCATTCCAGGCTGGGTGACACAGCGAGACTACATCTCAAAAAACAAAAATAATAAGGGAATTTTAGACAAAAAGTTCTGTCCTTAGCTGGAGTTCAGAAACTGCTGTTGTGGCCATGCCAGCAACTTGGAACTGCCACTCCAGGGGACCAAGGTGCTGGCTGCCAGCCAAGGAGCTGTACTGAGACACTGTTCTGAGAATCGAGCATTAACAGCTCGCCAGGATTCCACTTGCCAGATTTTTCTTGTTAAGATTTTCTTTTTTTACTTTTCTTTTTGAGAATTTCAAAGCATTTGAAAATACCCTCTATGTTCTCACTTAATCATCTGCAGCCCTTGGTTGATGCAGATGACTACACATCCAGAAGGAAAGCAGGTATGTCAAATCATACTAAAATTCGGGGAAGCCTCATCATGCAGACTTTAGCAATATTAAAGTAGCACTCATTCAGGCCAGGTGCATTGGCTCATGCCTGTAATCCCAGCACTTTGGGAGGCCGGGCAGATTGCTTGAGGCCAGGAGTTCAAGATCGGCCTGGCCAACATGGTGAAACCCCGTCTCTACTAAAAATACAAAAATTAGCCGGGTGTGGTGGTGCATACCTGTAATCCCAGCTACTCAGGAGGCTGAGGCAGGAGAATCATTTGAACCCAGGAGGTAGAGGTTGCAGTGAGCTGAGATCATGCCACTGCTCTCCAGCCTGGGCAACAGAGTGAGATCCTGTCTTAAAAAGGATTTAAAAATAAAAACAAAAAAATTAGTGATCATTCTAACCAGAATCTTGACCATCTTTATGAAGAATAGCTTGCTTTGTGTCTTAAGACAGGCTGCAGAAAACCTGCCATGCCCTCAGCCCCTCAGACACCCTTAGGGGTCCATCCCCTGACACGCCTCCCACCTTCAGCCAATTCAAAGGCTTCTTAAACCACCTATGAAATGGCCTGACTCAACCACGTGACCTGGACCAATCAGATTCGACTTCTTTAATCAGCACTAGTGCATAAGGAGAAACAGCTGGTTGTGAATGGTAGGCGCTAATACAGAATGGAGGTGATGTTCCAAGACTGCAGAAGGGCCATTAAAAGCCTTGTAGGACTGGCGCAGTGGCTCACACCTGTAATCCCAGCTCTTTGGAAGCCAAGGTGAGAGGATTGCTTGAGCTCTGGAGTTTGAGACCAGCCTGGGCAACATGGTGAAACCTTATCTCTACACAAAATACAAAAAAAAAATTAGCTGGGCCTAGTGGTGTGGGCCTGTAGCCCCAGCCCCACGAGGCTCTTAATGGTCTCAAACTCCTGAGCTCAAGTGATCTCCTGCCTCAACCTCCCAAAGTGCTGGGATTGCAGGCATGAGCCACTGCGCCTGGATAAACTGGTACTTCAAAAGATGGTATTTTCACTTGTAGGGTGGTTTCAATTTCAAGTAGACTCTCCTTTCCTGTTTCCAGATAACCATTCTGGTAGGCAGTTTCTGCCAGAATGAGGAAGGCCGGGCATGGTGGCTCACACCTGTAATCCCAGCACTTTGGGAGGCTGAGATGGGTGGATCACCTGAGGTCAGGAGATTGAGACCAGCCTGGCCAACATGGTGGCACCCCGTCTCTATTAAAAATACAAAAATTAGCCAGGCGTAGTGGTGGGCACCTGTAATCCCAGCTACTTGGGAGGCTGAGGCAGGAGAATTACTTGAACCCTGGAGGCAGAGGTTGCAGTGAGCGGGTATCACGCCATTGTACTCCAGCCAGAATGACAGAGCAAGACTCTGTCTCAAAAAAAAAAAAAAAAAAGAAAAGAAAAGTAATTTGTTCATGTACTGAGATGCTGGTGGGTGGGTGGTTTCAGGAGTGTCTGGATCCAGAGACTTAACTAAAATCTTAAGTGTCTGTTTCACTTGTAGGGTGGTTTCAATTGCAAGTGGCCTCTCCCTTCATGTTTCTGGAGTACCATTCTGGTAGGCAGTTTCTAAGGTGGACCCAGTGAACCCCACATCCTGGTATTCATGACCCTGTGTGCTCCACTCCCCTTGAATAACTTGCTTCTAATCAGGAACACATGACGTGGGAATGGGATGTCACTTCTGATTAAGTTATGTGAGACTGGATCAGGTGCACTGGCTCACACCTATAATCCTAGCACTTTGGGAGGCTGAGGCAGGAGGATTGCTTAAGCCAGGAGCTCAAGACCAGCCTGGGCAACATGGTAAGACCCGATCTCTCCAAAAAATAGGAGGCTGGAGAATGGCTTGAGCCTAAGAGTTAAAAGCTATAGTGAACTACCATCATGCCACTGCACCCCAGCCTGGGCAACAGAGCAAGACCCTATCTCAAAACAAACAACATATGACATGCAGACAGGATGTCACTTCCGATTCAGTTGTATAAGGCTGTGGCTTCCGTCTCGCTAGCACGCACTCTCTATTGCTTTCTCAGCTTGCAGGCCTCCGTGAAGCAAGCCATCCCGTGGCAGAGGCCCACGTGGCCAGGAACCAAGGGCGGCTTCTGGCCAACAGCCAGCGAGGACCTGAAGCCTGAGCCCAACATCCCTCCAGGAACTGAATTTTGCCAACAACCACTGAGTGACCTTGGAAGTGGATCCTTCCCCTAGAAGCCCAGCTTTCAGATGTGTGGGGAGTACGGGTCCTGCTTGAAAACCTAGGTGAGATTCTTCAGGCCTGCCAGACCATGGGCGATGACAAAGGCTTTCCCTGGCAGGCCTTGTGGAAAGCTGTCCTCCCCACACCAGACTCGGTGCCCAGCCTGTGCACTGCAGTCTCTGAAGGGAGCTGGAGTCAGGGACTCCCGCAGCCCTGGCCAGCCACGCTCTTGAACATACTCACTTTCCTAGCCTGGTAGCACCTTTGACCCTGGGTCTCTTTATCTGGGGCCTTGGGCAGAGGTCTTCTTTGGGGCTTCTGCCAAGGCCTCCTTTTGGGGATGGGAGGAGGGGAAACCTTGAACCCACTGTTTCCCACTCTGATTTCATACCCGGTACTTTTCCACTCCTAGCGCTTATACCGTCACAGTCAAGTGATACAGCCTTACCTCTTTCGGTTTTGGCTTATTGCTTTTTATTTTATTTTATTTTTTGAGATGGATTCTCGCTCTGTCGCCAGGCTAGAGTGCAGTGGCACGATCTCAGCTCATCACAACCTCCGCCTCCTGGGTTCAAGCGATTCTCCTGCCTTAGCTTCCCAAGTACTTAGGACTACAAGTGTGCGCCACCATGCCCAACTAATTTTTTTATTTTTAGTAGAGACGAGGTTTCACCATGTTGGCCAGGATGCTCTTGACCTCTTGACCTCGTGATCTGCCTGCCTCAGCCTCCCAAAGTGCTGGAATTATAGGCATGAACCACCTCGCCTGGCCAACTTACTGCTTTTTTTTTTCTTTCTTTCTTTCTTTTTTTTTGAGAGAGGGTCTCACTGTTCACTGTGGCCTCAACCATGTGGGCTCCAGTGATCCTCCCACCTCGACCTCTTGAGTAGCTAGGACTACAGGTGTGCCCCACTATGCACAGCTAATTTTTTTTTATTTATTTATTTTTTAGAGACAGGATCTCACTATGTTGTCCAGGCTGGTCTCAAACTCCTGGGCTCAAGTGATCCTCCTGCCTTGGCCTCTCAAAGCACTTGGATTACAGGTGTGAGCCCAGTGCACCTGGCTGATGGCTTATTGCTTAATTGGCTACTTAGACACCTGACACCTCAGTTTGGTCTCCCAGCTTGATGAGGTTTTGACAATGAGACCCAAGACTTGGCTGATACCTTGAGAGAAGCCTTGTGAGACCCTGGGTCAGCAGAAGATCCAGCTCTGGCATCCCTGAACCCCGATCCGTAGAAACTGTAAGATAATAAATGTGTTCTTTTTTTGAGACAGAGTCTTGCTCTGTCGCCAAGGCTGGAGTACAGTAGTGCAATCTCAGCTCACTGCAACCTCCCAGGTTCAAGTAATTATCCTGCCTCAGCCTTCCGAGTAGCTGGGATTACAGGTGCACACCACCACGCCCAGCTAATTTTTGTAGTTTTTTTGTTTTTTGTTTTTTTGAGACAGAGTCTCACTCTGTTGCCCAGGCTGGAGTGCAACAGCATAATCTTGGCTCACCACAACCTCCACCTCCCAGGTTCAAGTGAGTCTCCTGCCTCAGCGTCCGGAGTAGCTGGGATTACAGGTATGTGCCACCACGCCCAGCTAATTTTTTGTATTTTTAGTAGAGACAAGATTTCTCCATGTTAACCAAGCTGGTCTCCAACTCCCGACCTCAAGTGATTCGTCCGACTCAGCCTTCCAAAGTGCTGGGATTACAGATGTGAGCCACTGCACCTGGCCTTTTTGTATTTTTCATAGAGACGGGGTTTCACCATGTTGGCCCGGCTGGTCTCCAACTCCTGACCTTAGGTAATCCACCCACCTTGGCCTCCCAAAGTGCTGGGATTATAGATGTGAGCCACCACACCCGGCTTTTTGTAGTTTTAGTAGAGACGGGGTTTCACCATGTTGCTCAGGCTGGTCTCGAACTCCTGAGCTCAAAGTGATCCACTTGCCTTGGCCTTCCAAAGTGTTGGGATTACAGGTGTGAGCCAGTATGCCCGGTGAATTTTTTTTTGAGATGGAGTCGCGCTCTGTCGCCTAGGCTGGAATGCAGTGGCACAATCTCAGCTCACTGCAACCTCCACCTCCCAGGTTCAAGTGATTCTCCTGCCTCAGCCTCCTGAGTAGCTGGGATTATAGGCATGTGCCACCACACCCAGCTAATTTTTGGTATGTTTAGTAAAGATGGGGTTTCACCATGTTAACCACGATGGTCTCGATCTCCTGACCTCGTGATCCACCTGCTTCGGCCTCCCAAAGTGCTGAGATTACAGGCATGAGCCACTGCGCCCGGCCGAATATGTGCTAAGTCAGAAAGGTCATGCTGGTTTATTTCACACCTGTAGATAACCAACGCAGCCAACAATAGCTTCAGGCCTGCATTCGTTCAGGTTAGCAACCCCAGCAGAACAAAGGCTTCTATTTCTTGATACCTCCAGCAAAAATACAGAGACTGCCCCTCAATAATCCAGACCAAGTTGTGTGCCCACTCCTGAGGACTCCTAATTCTAACCAAGACTGAGTTCTCATCCACCCCTTCTGTTCCATTCCAATTAAGGTTTCTTAGGGTTGAGGGGGACATGTCCTCAAAGGAAAATAAATGTACTGATACCAAAAAAAAAAAAAAAAGAGAGAGAATTGCAGAAAGGAGACCAGGGGCGGTGGCTCACACCTGTAATCCCAGCACTTTTGGAGGACGAGGCAGATAGATCACTTGAGGTCAGGAGTGTGAAACCATTCTGGCCAACATGGTGAAACCCCATCTATACTAAAAATATAAAAATTAGCCAAGTGTTTACCTAGGAATAAAGCCAACAAGGGATGTGAAGGACCTCTTCAAGGAGAACCACAAAACACTGCTCAAGGAAATAAGAGAGGACACAAACAAATGGAAAAACATTCCATCCTCATGGATAGGAAGAATCAATATCATGAAAATGACCATGCTGTCCGAAGTAATTTATAGATTCAATGCTATTCCCATTAAACTCCCATTGACATTCTTCACAGAATTAGAAAAAACTATTTAAATTTCATATGGAATCAAAGAAGACCCCATATAGCCAAGACAATTCTTAGCAAAAAGAACAAAGCTGGAGGCATCACACTGCTTGACTTCAAACTATACTACAAGGCTACAGTAACCAAAACAGCATTGTACTGGTAACAAAACAGACATATAGACCAATGGAGCAGAACAGAGACCTCAGAAATGACACCACACATCTACAACCAACTGACCTTTGACAAACTTGACAAAAGCAATGGATAAAGGATTTCCTATTCAGTAAATGGTGCTGGAAAAACTGGCTAGTCATATGCAGAAAGCTGAAACTGGACCCCTTCCTTACAACTTATACAAAAATTAACTCAAGATGGATTGAAGACTTAAATGTAAAACCCAAAGCCATAAAAACCCTAGAAGAAAACCTAGGCAATACCATTCAAGACATAGGCATGGGCAAAGACTTCATGACTAAAACGCCAAAAGCAATTGCAACAAATGCCAAAATTGACATATGAAATATAATTAAGCTAAAGAGCTTCTGCACAGCAAAAGAAACTATCATCAGAGTGAACAGGCACCTACAGAATGGGAGAAAATTTTTGCAGTCTACTCATATGACAAAGGTCTAATATCCAGAATTTACAAGGAACTTAAACGTATTATAAAGACAATCCCATCAAAAAGTGGGCAAAGGATATGAACAGACACTTCTCAAAAGAAGACATTTACATGGCCAACAAACATATGTAGAGCCGGGTGCGGTGGCTCACGCCTATAACCCCAGCACTTTGGGAGGCCAAGGCGGGTGGATCACGAGGTCAAGAGATCGAGACCATCCTGGTCCACATGGTGAAACCCCATCTCTACCAAAAATACAAAAATTAGCTGGGCATGGTGGTGTATGCCTGTAGTCCCTGCTACTCGGGAGGCTGAGGCAGGAGAATTGCTTGAACCCAGGAGGTGGAGGTTGCGGTGAGCCGAGATCGTGCCATTGCACTCCAGCCTGGGTAACTAGTGAAACTCCATCTCAAAAAAAAAGAAAAAACAAACATATGTAGAAAAGCTCATCATCACTAGTCATTAGAGAAGAGGAAATCAAAACCACATTGAGATACCATCTCACACCAGTCAGAATGGCGATTATTAAAAACTCAGGAAACTACAGATCCTGGAGAGGCTGTGGAGAAACAGGAACGCGTTTACACTGTTGGTGGGAATCTAAATTAGTTCAACCATTATGGAAGACAGTATGGCGATTCCTCAAGGATCTAGAACCAGAAATACCATTTGACCCAACAATCCCATTACCAGGTATATTCCCAAAGGAATATAAATCATTCTACTATAAAGATGCATGCACATGTGTGTTTATTGCAGCACTATTTACAAAAGCAAAGATATGAAACCAACCCAAATGCTCATCAATGATACACTGGATAAAGAAAATGTGGTACATATACACCATAGAATACTATGCAGCCATAAAAAGGAATGAGATCATGTCCTTTGCAGGGACATGGATAAAGCTGGAAGCCATCATCCTCAGCAAACTAACACAGGAACAGAAAACCAAATACCACATGTTCTCATTCATAAGTGGGACTTGAACTTTGAGAACACATGGATACAGAGAGGGGAACAATACACACCATGGCCTGTTGGGGGATGGGGGATGAGGGGAGGGAACTTAGAGGTTGGGTCAGTAGATGCAGCAAACCACCATGGGACACATATGCCTGTGTAACAAATCTGCATGTTCTGCACATGCATCCTGTTTTTTTTTAGAAGAAGTATAAATAGTTATTGTAAAAAAAAAATTAGCGAGGTGTGGTAGTGCGTTCCTATAGTCCCAGCTACGCAGGAGGCTGAGGCAGGAAAATTGCTTGAACCCAGGAGGCAAAGGTTGCAGTGAGCTGAGATCATGCCACCGCCCTCTAGCCTGGCAACAGAGCGAGACTCCTCAGGCGACAGAGTGAGATTTCGTCAAGAAAGAAGCGAGAAAGCAAAAAAGAAGAAAGGAGGAAGAAGGGAGGGAACGAAGGAAGGAGGGAGGGAGGGAAGGAAGGAGGGAGGGAGAGAAGAAGGGAAAGAAGAAAGGAGGGAGGGAAGGAGGGAAGGAAGGAAGGAGCGAGGGAGGGAAGGAAGGAAGGAGGGAAGGAAGGAAGAAAAAAGGAAAAGAAATACAGGTAGGAAACGTAAAAGCAAAAGATGTCTTCTGCAAGTAGCAAATGAGTGATGCACATTACTAATTTACAACAAAGAGATCTTGTTAATCAGCTTAACAGAGCAGCATCTAAGCACCCGGTCAGTAGGCCCCTGGCATGTGTACACAGCTAACATTAGTCTTGTGTGATATTGGCCACTTAATTAAAACAGACTCTCTCTCTACTTATCAAAATGTTATGAACTGCCTAGAATTTTCTGCAAGCTCCAGAAATTAAACAACTGTATTCATTAAAATACATCAACCTAGAACTTATTTCTACTTCCCCAACTGTTTTGAATTAGTCATGTTTTTCTGTAATGAACATTTGACCAAAGTTCAAGGTAAGTGAGCAAAGAGATTAGATTTTTAAAAAAGGGGGTGCCAAGCCAATTCCCTGGAGTTGGATCAAAGTTCTAGAAGGGCAAATGTCACATATACAGAAATAGCTGTGCACTGTGGCTCATGCCTGTAATCCCAACACATTGGGAGGCCAAGGCAGGTGGATCACACAAACATTTTTGAGGCTGAGGTAAGGAGGGTCGCTTGAGCCTAGAAGGCAGAGGCTGCAGTAAGCCGAGATCAGGCTACTGCACTCCAGCCCAGGCGACAGAGAGAG